>JADRCD010235222.1:11942-32861 GCA_019843815.1 Montemys delectorum
GCATGTGTATAGTAGAGGATTGCAAATTCGATCATCAATAGGAGTAAAGGACCTCGGCCTTGTGAAGGTTCTGTGCCCCAGTGTAGGGGAATGCCAGGGCCAATAAGTGGGAGAGGGTTGGGTGGCAGGCATGGGGAGGGGGGAGGCCAAAGGAGTTTGTTCTTGTTGTTTTTGTTTGTTTGTTTGTTTGTTTTTTGGAGGGGAACCTGGGAAAGGGAAAATTTACATGCAAATAAAGAAAATATCTAAAAAAAAAAAAAAAAAAAAGAACATCATCTTACTCATCTTTGAATACTTCATTGTCTTATCCAAATATCGTGTTCCCTCCTTCATGTACGGTGCAAATAACTGCTTATTTGTTAAACTAATAACTGCTTATTTGTTGAATTAAAAATGGGAATTTTTGGTAATGCTGAGCTTCCTAACTTTGTAATCTTTCTTACTTAGTCTATTTTGCTATAGTCATTCACCTACTATGTTTTACTTTGGTATGTGTTCCCATTAAATAGCATAAAACCTTAGGAAATTTTTTCTTTTTTCCATCTTGATACAAAGCATGAACATGTGTGATATTAATGTGAGGAATCACTTTCCTTCACTCTTCTATCTTATTCAGTAAGGCACAAAGCCTAAAGCAAACCCAAAGCTCAATGTTGACAGGACGAGTCTTGTCGCCAGCTTGCTCTGGAGAGCCCATCTCTGCCTTCTACTGGAATTACAGGCAGGCCACCCACCCACCTAACATTGAAATAGATTGTGGGCATCTGAACTCCTGTCCTCCTGCTTGTTTGGCACATGCTAAATCACTGAATCATCTTGAAACTTTGAAGAGATGGTTCTTATTGCCATTTATTTTTTATCTACTCATACTTTGTACCATAAAAATATTACATGTCTATGTGTGTTCTATCCCCAATCTCACACACACACACACACACACACACACACACACACACACTATATATATATATATACACACATACATATATATCTTTAGGGTTAAAAGATGTACTCTAGGGCAGAGTAGAAGGCTCAATGAGTAGAGATACTTGCCTCCAATGCTGATAACCAGAGTTAATCCCTAAGACCCACATGGTAGGAGAGAGCTGACTCCCAAAAGTCGTCCCTTGGCCCTCACACCGTGCATGGCATGCATTCCACCCCACCCCTACACAAATAATATCTTTAAACAAAATTATGTCCTCTAGTTAACAATGTCCTGTAAAAATATGTACCCAAACTGCAGTCCCTTTCCTTCTACCAATACTTTAAAATGTTCTATATATATAACAGAAATAACTAAAATAATCATTGCTAAAAAAATACAAGCTAATAATTTAGTATACTAAAATAAAACAGCTAAGCTTATAAACATTACATACACAGGATATGTTAAAATTGAAAGTTCAACTTTTAGGAGATGAAGGATGCTAGTCCCACACTCAAAGTCCTGGGTTCAATCCCCAATTGATCAATAAATTCTTAGAATAAAAAGGTTTTAGGTATCAAAAGCACAGGATACTATGGTAGAAAAGCACTTGAATAGCTCTGTCTTGAAAGAATTCTTTTCTAGTTACAAACATTATTTTATAGTCTAGAGGCACCCCAAAACAAGTAAAACAACTGCTGCTTTACTTTGTATAAGAAACGGTTAGGGCTAGAACTGATTTTACGTGTGAAACAGTCTTCTTCAACAGTGTTTCTGGTCACACAGTTTATGTGCATGTGGGCGGGCTTGCAGCTCAGCCCATGTCAGATAGCCAGTGAAAGCTCATTATTTATAGGCATCCTGGAGAGCATACTTTAACATTTTTAAATTACACTTCTCTGTGTATGTGTGTTTGTGTGGGTGGATAAGTATGTGTGCATACGTGCACAAACGCACACACATTCGCATGTACCATGGGACCTGTGAAGAGATCAGAAAACAGCTTGAAGTAATCAGTTGTCTTCTTCCACCATGCGGGCTAGGATTGAATTCAGACAATTAGGTTTAGCAGTGAGGACCTTACCCCATCCAACCTGCTGCCTCAGACTATCCTTTTTTAAGTAGGTTTGTGGAATAAGTAGTGTTCATGTTTTATAAATCCAAATTTTTATATACTGGAGTTTCTTAAGGGAAGGTTTAAAAAAGAAGAAGAAGCAATACGTTATTTGACATCAAGAGTTATGATCAAAATAGCTTAGCCTTTTTCTTTTTTTTTCCTTTATTAGATATTTTCTTTATTTACATGTCATATTTCCCAGTTTCCCCTCCAAAAAAACCAAAAAACAACAAGAACAAACCCCTGTTCCCTCCCCCCTCCCCCTGCTCGACACCCCACCCTCTCCCATTTACTGGCCCTGGCATTCCCCTACACTGGGGCACAGAACCTTCACAGGGCCAAGGGCCTCTCCTCCCATTGATGACCGATTTGGCCATCCTCTACTATGCACATGCTGCCAGAGCAATCAGTCCCACCATGTGTACTTCTTGGTTGGTGGTTTAGTCCCCGGGAGCTCTGAGGGTACTAGTTAGTTCAGATTGTTGTTCATCCTAAGGGGCTGCAAACTCTTCAGCTCCTTTGGTCCTTTCTCTACCTCCTTCATTTGGGGATCCTGTACTCAGTTCAACGGATGGCTGTGAGCCTCTACTTTTGTATTAGTCGGGTACTGTCAGAGCCTCTCGGGAGACAAGCCTTTTTCTCCCGAGAAAGCCTTAATCTCCAAGCTTTAAAGAATAGATCATAGACAAATATCCGTGCATATGAGTACATATCTTTGCCAACTCCCTGCTTGTCCCCTGTATTACTGGGACTTCTAGTTAGGAGGATACACACTATGACTCTTCTCTACTTCTGTTTCACTTTAGCTCTCCTACACTCTCACCCTAGAGGTTCCAGATTCTTATCCATGAAGTGATTATGGTCTAGCCCTGACTCAGATTTGTAACAAATGTCCACAGGGATCCTTCGACCTGTCATTGACAAGAAGAGCCAATACACATCTCCCAGCCAAGTGAATTCTTGTACCTCACCTTGGAGATCCACTGCAATGCCATATGGTTAGAGGTCTCCTTTCAAACAATGAAAATAAAGGAAAAATGACCTCAATGTAAAAAGTAGAAACTCAAGTCACTGTACTAGTGACTAGTACAATCAGTTGTGACTAGTGACTAGCAACAACTGTACAGGGCTTACACCAGTGCACAAACATTGTACTGTGTGTTCAATAAGGAGTATCTTTGAAGCTTTCAGCCTAATCAGCTCTAATTTTATCTGATTACTGGATTACCCATTACATATTAGCACCCCAAAGTATCTCCAGCCACACCATTAGCATACAATTGTTAAGAGTGATCTACAATGATACTAAAACAATCATGAACTTGTGTCCTTGACTTTCCAGAAAAAGAAAGATATGAAACTAATAGAATCTGCTTTCTTTTGACTGTTACAGTATCAAAATGTAGCTCTGACAGCTACCATGCAATCATTTATAAGTAAAACATAGCCTGATGTTCTTTTTCAGTATGGTATTTCCTCCTTTTTTAGCTACTAGTCTCAAGATATATTTCTTTTCTAAAAAAAATAAAAATTAAAAGTGTTTCCAAAGAGAGAGAAAAAATCACAAAGTACATTTTTATGTTACAAACTATACAAAAAATCTGTCACTATTCATGTTACAAGTCCAGTCATCAATAAGGTGCTTTTTTTTTTCAATGTACCACTCAAAAATCAATTATATCAACTCGTTTGTATAGAGGAGAGAGCACCTTTCATGCAACTAGTATTAATGAGCAGACGTGACTATAGGATCTCCATCTGTTTCTCTGACAAAGCTGTGGCTTCTCTAGTCTCTCATTGAAATTCCATTAATCTGGTGTACCAGGGTCCAATGTGAAAATCAAAACTCCATCTAACCCTTTATCAGCTCTCAATAACCTACATGTGAACTCTGCCTGTTAGCACGCAGCAAGTTATGATTTTGCTATCCATCAGGCAGCCGGCCAACAGCAACAACAACAACAAAAGACAGAAAAGAAGACAGAAACCAGGCAGGCTGGAAACAACATGTCTGGCAGGGTCTGAAGACTTTGTTTTTGCTCTGTTTTCATCCCCATTCGGTGTCGATAGGGTGTCTGGACTTTGTGAGATTATGCATTCTTCTCCTTGCCTGTGATTTAATTGCTACCAGCAATCCAGTCGAAGCATCACTGAAGTGTGCTTGAATTTCATTAGAAGACATAACTTATGCTACTTTCCTATAGTACCTAATAAACCATAAAGAAACCAAAACACATATGGCTTGAGGGAATAACTGGAAAATTAGGTGGCCATTTGGGAACTGGGTGAACTTTTGAACCAGAGGAACAGAGAAAAAGAAATATTAAAGGGAAAGACAGACTTAGAATTCACAGAGATGTGCAGCTTTGACCTTTACAATACCTTGAAAATTACATTAACTCTATGAAAAATACATTATCATGCTTAGAGTTTATAATCCATCAACATTCAGATACTGCTGGTGCCTGCCATAAGGTAAGAGCCAAAAGGACAAAACAACAGCCTGACTTGACAAAGGCTAAGCTGGCTATAGTTATTGTTAAATACATTTTTGTAATTAACACATCATTAGACTGATAACAGGAAAGGAAATTATATTCCACAAATCACAGAGAACAGAGACAAAATCTTCGCTGCAAAGAGCAAACTGATGAGATGCTACTAGGCTGGAGTAAATGTCCGGTGATTGTCTGAAAATGAACCTACCATGTTCCAAGAAAACATAAAGCTGTTACAATCCTATTACTAATATATCAAAATGAATCATAATAAAAGTAGAATGTCTAATCTGCTCAAGAATTGTTTATGCACTAATAAATAAGCACAGATACTTAACAAAACTAGTGCTACACATAAACATGCCATCAACTACCTTTTACCAAATTTTTTCATAACAATGCATTTGAAAACACATGGAAAAAATTTTAATTTGTTTTATACTTATTTATTTATGGGAGTGGTGCACATATGTACCAGAGTATTCAGGAAGTCAGAGAACAACTTATGGAAATTGGTTTTCTCTTTCAACCACAAGTCTTGGGAATGGGACTTGGGTCTTTAGGATTAGCAGCCATCTGACCAGCCACCAAAATCATTTATTCTTAAGAAAGAAAACAATAATCATAAAAATATTCTATGATTTAATAACAATTCACTTTTAGGCTATTTCTGGATCATATAAATTTAACTGTTCGATTATTTTTTAAGTTGCAGGGGTTTTTTGATATTCAATATAATGGACCCTATACATCAAAATATTTGTGCTATTTTTCAGAACTTGATAAACCTACTTGATGATATAGTCAATGTATGTTTATTCTTTTGAATATAAATGTTCTGTCTCTGTGCATGTGTATGAATACATACATACACACACTACATTTTACAGAAAAGCAAACCAAATAATTGAAGTGAATCTTAAAACGGTACATCTTGATAATTCATTATTTTGCCTGAAAATACTATTTCTTCAATTATAAAATTGTAGAGATAAGGATGGAGAGGGTGATGCTTGGTTATGAATGGCAAGCACTGGAGAAAAGGAGCTTTAACCCTTGTAAAAGACAGAAGTCTGAAAACATTCTTCCCTTTAAAATGTATTAAATGTAAAAGTTAACACAAAATGGATGCAATTATCACTGCTACACATTGAACAAAGTTCTGGGTGTAAAAAAAAGACTGTTTTGTTCTGAATCAGTGGTTAGAATGTTTATCACTTATGCATGTACTTGACTTATCCCTGTTCTGCAATAGACATAATTTTATACCTCATAAAAGCAATTTATGTTTCCAAAGGGAATGATCTGGATAACACGGAATGCGGAGCGCTCCGATGCAGGAAGCACATTTTCATTCAGCAACTGTACTTAGAGACAGAACTGCACAGTCTGATCATCATATGGTGACAAAAGGCATCCTTCATTTCTATGTCTCAGTGAAACTTTGAGTGGCACAAATTAATATGCATGGCTAATGCACTGGTACGCATTCTTAATTTATAACTATAGATCACTCTTACGAGCTTTCTGGAGTGCAGATTCACTTGACTAGCTATCAAAAAGGAGGCACTTGCTGCATCCTAAAAATAAGATTCATAAGTCTGGTAACAGTCCATAGGTTTTAAAAACCACTAAAAGATAAACAATCAACTCTACTACTAATTCAATTAATACAAGACCCAATACTACTAATGCATAATATGGGGCAGAGTTAAAGGGTGATCAGAAAAATGAAAATGTATAGTAAAAAGGCATCTGATTAGGAAAAAACTGTCTCAATATGAGGAGGTAATGTAGAAATAATTAATGTTTTATGATCTCATTTTATACGAAGATTTAAGAAAAAAATACACCAAATATCTTTTCATTATTCATACAATAAATAATACAAAAAAACATTAAGGAACACAATCAAACATTAAGCAAGAATACGATCATATTAAATTAACCAACAAACTGTTACTAAGAACCTTCCTGTAGTAATACCAGCACTCGCCTAAAAATTCTAGTAAAAAGAGTTTTCCTTTCAAAAGCAGCAACTACACATTCAAGGAGCCTCCCTAGGACCACTAGAGAGAGCTCTTCTGAAACGGCTCTGCTAAAGTGTGGTACCCCCAACTCCACACTTTCTGCTTGCTGTTAAGCCCACTCCCTCTACACGCAGCAGATCTGTAGGAAATTGCCAAGAGGTATATTCTATGAGAGAATGTCACATACCATCAGAGGGGCCATCATCGTCTTTATCATAGCGCTCTGAAGCTAAGGAAATCGCGTCTGGAGGCCCAGCAAAAGGATCATCGTATTCATCCCCCTCCTCCGCATCACCTGTAAATGAATCAAAGAAATGCCTTCTATGATTTGCCCATTGAAAATAATGATACCTTGACAAAAGAGGCCAGTTGTACCATTAAATTTAGTCACTGCAACAGAAAAGAAAAGAAAAGACCACAAAAAAACTATTTAACTATGTAAAACAACATCTGAAATTATTTTATATGCATTGTAATATAAATGACTTAGTAAATAGTTTTAAAAGTCATCAGACAACTGCTTACTTATGACCCCCCCCAAAAAAAAATCAGTCCCAAAATCAAGGTTTCTAGAAGTTCAAAAAAAAAAAACTAAGCAAGACCAATAAAATAATAAGAATAACAAGAGCAACTGAGAAAAGAATTCAGGTACTCCCCTTAACTATGCAGTCGTCTCAAACCTGTAATGAGGGGTTGACTAGGTAAAGCCACGGGAACACGGTTTCCATTAAAAGTCATGGGATTATATTTGATAAAAGGAGTTACATTTTCAAAAGCAGGAATTCATTAAGCAGAAAATGCTTTCAGAGTCATATAATCCCTCTAAATTCAAGCACAATAACCTACAAACCTTTCCTGTTTTCACACAGTGGTTTCAAACGCTGATTTCATGTGGGAGCCTGTTTTCTACTTGATTCTGAAATCCTAGGATGGTTTGTTAATCTGTTGCTTTACATATTTAATCCCCATCTTAAAAGCTTTTGGGTATTTTCACATGTACTTGACTAAAATACTTTTTAATGAATTAGTTATTTGCTAAGCTCAGTTATATATTTATTTTTCTTATGAATTCAACAATATAAAAAACATATGCTTAAAAGTATACTATCTGATAACAATTTAAATTATCTGCTATCAGTTGAAGAATTGGCTAAAAGGACATGTGCGTCCTCTGGCATCCATCTGAGGGCTTCTTCCTATTTTTCTGAACATTTTTAATAGAGGTTGCCTCTTTCAAGATCATATTGTCTACATAATTTAAGAATTAAATGTTAATTGTATTTCCTTATGATTTTGCTATTTCTTGTACAACTATCACCCTTATTCTCAAAACTGTAAAGACAGTGACATCCTCATGAAGACAAGTGTAGAATCCAGACGCCTATCTCATCATCCTTAGCAAGTCTGTCACTGATACACTAAATATGGTAATATGTGTACAATCAACATTCCGAGGAATGCAGAGAGATGCTGCCATCTCTTTAGAACTCACCTTTCTCAAGACATTCAAAGTACTTTCCAAGACATTATGTCTCTCTTATGCATAAGGTTTGATTTTAAGAGGAGCCTCGTAAAATGCTACTGAAATATTTTGAACATGTTTGATTGTACATGGAATGTACAATAAAGATCACAAAATTCTCAGTTACTTTTAGTTGCTATGACCTAAGAATTGTTATAATACTGATTTTCTAAGGAATCTTCATATTACACACTAAACAATAAACCTTGCTAAATTTTTAAGGTATCAGGATATTTTATATACATTTCCAGAACTTAGCATTCAGTATATTAGCTACTGTAACTACAAAAAACAGTAAAGCTAAATAATGCATGAAAATGAATTCAGATAGTCGGGCTTAATCCTCATATTCTATATGGAAATGAACAGATGAATTAAGACTTTTTTAAAGTTTTAAAAAAATCAATAGTTTAACTTTTCATATGGCTATTGTCTATTTTAATGTATATGATCTTACATCGGCTCATAAACTAATCTATATTCTATGTATATGCTATATACAACAAAGATTATAAACACTGCAACACCAAAAAATTTACTATAAGAAAATATATTCTATAAAAATCTGTCACTGACACATTGAAGACCTCTCTAGTTTTGTTTTTTAAAATATATACTTTTAGGTTATTACTAAAGTTAAATTGTCTCCAATTTACCTATTATAAGAACTGAAATTGATTTAAAGAATGGATTTTTAAAATTGGTGTGATATCTGTATTTACCAAAGACAAGGTAAATGAAATACTGCTACAGGACTGTTTACTTCTCACCCTGCACCACCTCTTGCCAGCCCTCTGATCCCAAGAGCAGCTCTAAATGTATGGGAATCTACAGCATCTATCTGTGCAGGAAACGGATCTTTTTAAAAATGCACTAAATTGAGAAACACTACTTTTCAGCATGGCTTTACTGCACTGATGATCCATCCCTTTGCCCTCCTCTGAGTTTGTTTTCCAACCATTTCCTCATCCAATAAAGAGGATAAGCTGTTCTCCTCTGAGGATCTTTAACTGAACAAAGGGGTCGCTGTTGAGTAGCGCACAGCATCTCCTCCCCAGGGCTAAGTATCTATAGCTATACCTACAAAGGATTCTATAAATTAAAAGGAAAATGTTCAATGTGTGTTTATGTAATAAAATACTGAACTCCGAATCAACAATGGGCATCAGGTAAAAGTATCCAATACAATTTACAGACATAATTGAAAGCATTACAGACTAATCAGACATCTAAAAGAAAAGCATGCTCAAATGTAATGTCTGCAGAGTCATTAGTTGGCAGTCATTCTATTACAATCACACATAATGTCCATGGTGCCTTGAGCCTGTGCCAATGACAACAGCATAAATTTTGCATCTCATTTCTGTGGTCATAAAATTAATGATCAGTTTAAAAATACTTCTTTGTAAAAGTTATTGCGCAAAGAAAAGACATGAATGTGTCCCTGTTATGTACTCACAAGGATAATTATGGGGTTGTTGCTCATTAATACTGTTTCTTGTTTCCCTGGAAAAGCATTTGATTTATCCTACAACTTTCAAAAGTTTAATTAACGATACAAAGTTAACCATCTAAAAGACAATGATCCAAGGCTTCCCTTCCCAGCGTTTTAGTGGCAACTTCCAGGCTTAATTGCACCACAGCAGCACAGGTCCCTGATAACTATTTTGAAATTTATACTACTGCTAGCCATCCCTTTTCACAGGGCTTATAATCAATTACCATTTTCCTAAATGCCTTGAGACGCAGCCAACAGTGACGGCACAGCCATGAGCTCTACCACCAATGAAGGCATTCTGCCCAATTTATTGCTTTATTTTGTCAAATAAAGTTCTATTTTAAATATAATCAGATAACCAGCCAAATATACCTAAAATTTACAGTCTAATTTGTATACATATTGAAATATCACTTGTACTTCATAAATTTGTATAGCTGTTAACTTAAAGAAAAGTACAACTAACATACTATTTAGAGAATGATTGTTCCTTCACACAGAGCATCAAGGACAGAATTTGGAGTGATAACTCCAAGTGAAAACAAATTAATTTCTAAATCTGTTCATTTGACCAATCTGATTTCTCCAGTAATAATACATAGTAAACATATAAATTCATGCATTTACTCTGTAATTTCTTAAAGGAAGTTTAGTTCAAAAAACACTGAATGACACAAGTAAGATTTTCCTCTCGACCTTGGCCCAGTGTAGGGGAATGCCAGGGTCAGTAAGCAGGAGGGGGTGGGATGGTGAGCAGGGGGAGGGGAGAGGGAACAGGGGATTGTTTTAGGTTTTTTTTTTCTTCTTTTCTTTTTGTTTTTTTTTTCTTTTTTGGGGGGGAGGGGAACCTGGGAAAGGAGATATTGTAAATAATAAAACATCTAATTGAAAAAAAAAAGAAAAAAAAAGATTTTCCTCTCATTCTTAGAAGGCCAACTTAGAGCCAACAGACAATAAACATAACTCACACCAAACTGAGGCAGAGATTCGAAATAAGGGCATCATTTCTCCAGGACTACCTTGGAGATAGGCTCCTACCATTAGAGGCCCCATTATCTCAAACATGCTTTAACACACTTGTACAAGCATGAGGAGGGAGAGAGGGGTGGAATGGAACTCCTCGAGTTTAATTTGCTCAGATTTCATTATGGAGTTAAGTTTCAATTGAGAATATACTATGTTAGAAAATTAAACCCAAAGACTGACTCTTCCATTAGTCTGAAGACTCCACTAGGACAAACTAAAATATATCCCCTCTTACCTAACAGTCTTGCTATTTTCACAAAGTGGTCCACTAATAAGCTTAGATAATACAAATGAGAAGGTCAGTGGAAATTGCTTTCTAAATAAATCTGTGCATATTTAACAATACTGATAGAGTTGTAAGGAGAAAAATCTATTAAATTTTTTTCACAGTTAGAGGGGAAGGGACTCTAAAGGAGAAAGTAAGAGCTCTAAAGCTGCCGCATCTAAAGCAATCCCATTTAAAAACTAGATGCTGGCCCAGTGCTGCAGGTCTGCCGCAAGTACATGGCTAGTATGCTGGCCGAGCGCGGGAAGGGCAAAGGACTGGGAGGTAAAAAGCTAGATACTAATAACTACAAATTTGAAAATTATTCTCTTGAAATGGTATCCCATTTAATATCTACTTTTTAAATGACTTAGACATTTCTAAAAACTTCTTTCAAAATTGAACTTCTGAATCAAGATTAACTTCAATCCTCTTGAGAAATAAAGTCACAATGGAGAATATACACTGTGAAAACCTTACTGAACATCTACTATGTGTTACATTACCTTATTCTGATAAATCTAGAAAGGAAGCAACACTTAAATCGGTACTGAGACTAATACAAGGTGAGAATGGAACTAGAGTAAAACTCTTTGTGATGGACCTAATATGTATTAGAAAATTCTAGCTAACGACTTTACAAAAATAGTAATATGTAAACTGAAAAAAATAGCTATCTTAAGTCACTTTAAGAGACCTGTGACAGAGAACAATTATAAAATAACTATGTATTATGGGTAGGGTAGTGTACATCTGTGACCCCAGCTCTTGGGAGGCAGAGACAGGAAAATCCTGAGCTAGAGGCTGGCCTGGGCTACAAAAAGAGATGCTGTCTCAAAAAAATTCTTTAATTATATAGCATAATTCCAGTGCACCAAGACTTAGAGCCTACAGGGTTAGGGTTCAGGAGATCACCTGACAACATCAGGATATATTCAACTATAATAGTAGCATTAGTTACCTATCTTGCTATAGAGTTCCAGAGTTACAGGGACCTTTGTATTCTACATGAATAGGTAATATTTCTAGTGAATAACAGGGACTATACCAAGCACACTGTTTTCTGCGTAGATTCAAATCTTTTTTACTAAAAATTAAGGCATTTAGGTAAACAACTGATAATTATTCTAAAGTTGCAACTTGACAGACCTCCACAGGGAATCTATGCTCAATTACATAAGGAGAGCCTTCAAAATTCAAACCAATGGGAACTTTTAAAATATTATCTTCCTTTGGAAATGAATATAAATAATAGAAAAGCTAGTGGTAAGCCTCAGCATTCAAATGCCACTGCAGTAAAGCAAGCTATCCTCAAAGAAGAAATACCAAAGGAAATAGTCTCAGATCTATACAACTTAAGGCTGCAACTATCATATCAGTCCAACTAATTTTAAAGACTGAACACTTCAACCTGTAGACTGTGCTTTGGTAAATCCCAAGATGAGAGATTTCCTACAATGTAGGGGAAGGAATGACGAGAGACAGTAAGATGGAAATAGACATCTGTGAGCATTACAGAAATTAGTAACTAGACTTATAAATGAGTAACTCTCAGTTAACTCATTTTGTTTAAGAACTTTCTACCTGGAGGACCTCTTTCTCACAATAATGATATTAAAATTAACCTACCACTGGCTTGTCAAAGGAGGGAAAACAGAATATAAAGGTGAAACCTGTTTCACCTTGACCTCTTGAAGTCTCTTGACCCTATCTTGACAAGACAGCAGTGGGAGGAAGCAGGGAGGGAAGAAAGCAGAGGACATGTACACACAGGATCATGACCCAGACGCCAAGGAGAGACTGGAAGCACAGACAGCAGCATCAAAACCACCTGGAACTGAATTCATTCAGAGCACAGATCTTTGAAAAAAGGTGCACGCTGGGTAACCACTTTGCAACCATTAAGTCTGTGTCTTTCACTGATCCTAATAGGGTAGAAAATAGTCGGTTTAGAACAAAGCTGAATATATTGTGAGGGTGTGATGGCATAAAATTACTCAGCTTCTCATATTTCTCCAAGGTATACATCTAATTTATCCACAGGCTTACTTTGTGCAGGCACTCTCGGTGATTAGTTAACTCAATTCAGCAGTATTGAGCTGCAAATGACTTATTTGGAAGAAAATGATTATAGGGAAATCTCTGAATTCCACATTATTTGAACTCTTATTCTAGGCTCATTTTTCAATTTCTATCAAATACTGTATAAACTTCCATATTCTTTAGAGACAAAGAATGTATCTCAGTAATGTAATTTTAATATCCACACACCTGAACAAATTCTAAAACAGAATCCCAAAGGGAAAGCATGCAATTATACAATGGCTTCCCATTATCATGCCTTCTTAGCTTAAAAATGTTTAATGTCCAAATAATTAAGCCACAATGAGAGTTCAGCAAACAATCAGTGCAACAATATATGCCTTTTAAGAAGAGGTAAGACCTGGTGTCTATTATTTCCTCACAAATAATATATTATATTAAAAATCATCATTGAAATGTATAAACTCATTTGTCCATTCACCTAAGTAAATGCAATACGATTAAGGTCAAGTTTAAGATTCCTTGAGGCACATGACTGTAAGGAAGGAGGAGACACTGCCTGCTCTTATCTGCATTTTAGTATGGCAAAACTTCTCTTAGTCTACTGGGATCACACCAATCCTGACAAGCAGCTGTGAAAGAAACTGTGACTGCCTTGAAACTAGGGGTGTGTGGGGCTAAGAACTTGGTGTCCTAAAGCTGTGGCAGTCCTCTCACTGCAGATAGCTCAAATGGGAATTAATGTTAGGACCCAATTAGAAGGTGCTACACTACTTTCTTGCCCAGACTTAGAAACTGGTTCCACAGATTAGCAGACCTCATATTGTCATCTTCATACTAACACTCACAAGCTGAAGGTCATGAGCTGTGGATTAGCACCTTGGAAATAATGACAGGATGAAGGTCCTCTCAAAGAGTTGAAGCTATGAAGTACCTGTAAGTTCCAGTGCTGAGCAACAGTCTCTCAAGTCTAAAGGAAAATGGTCAGCTTACCACTACTACTACATACTTCAAAAACAATGAAACCAAATCCCCATCTCTAAAAACTTCTAAAGTACACATTTATTCAAATCAAAAGAACCAAAATAAAGATTGGCATTTACAAATATGTTATTTATGCCATCAAATAAAATTTGTACCTATTTTTACCCATCCTTTAAAATCATGACCTAAGGGCTAAGGACATATAGCTCATGGGAGTGTCTTGCTTAGCACATGTGAATCCTGTGTTCCATCTCCAGTGTCACAAGACCACAAAGCACCTGCATCCCGTAAAACAATCTCTGTGGTGTGAGATGGCAAGAGGTGACAGCTCAGCTGGGGTCATCTAAGCACTCTGGTGGAGCTGCAAGTGCATGCCTGTACTTAAGATTCCTACCACTAACAAACACAGGACCTAAGACTAGGATTCTACACACAGAATTCTAGATCCGCTTCTCAATATTCCTCTCAGCAGGGGGAGCTAGCACTCTCATCTTGAAGGTCTAAACACATACTATGGAACTTAAAATTTTGATTCCAACTACTTCAGAACTTGAGACTACCTTATTGAAAATCTCCACCAAAGAAAATTATTTAAGATTTGAAATTTACCTTTGTCTTGAAATTCCTGAAGATAGCTGCAAAAATAAATAAAATAAAACATTTAAATGTGGTTGAAAAATCAAAGCAAGGTCTAATTAGTAAAAATATTTCAAATCCAAAATCTGTATTACAAATATACATCTAGGAAAAAAAACTTCTGTCCTGAAATGACAATTCCTAAAGGCTTACAAATTCATAACACACACATTTAAGTATGGAAAAAGAAAATATTTATCAAGACCTAATAATAGAATATATCTTCAATATCTATATCTATTTATTTATTTAATATGGTAACAGTTTAAAGACTTTTTCAAAGTCTGAGATACTTTCCACATGGATATTAAAATTTCCAAATATGTCCTCAGATGTTCAAAATAAATGCTTAGCATTTTGGTGCATACTTAAAAAACATATATAACTATCAACAAAAAGGATATCTGTACTTGAAACTATTATAGTGGAAATATATTCTGTCCTTTAAAAACACTTAACATTAATAAACCAGAACAGAAGACTTAACTCCATAATAAACATCAATTACAGAGTTATTTCCAAGTAAGAAATTAGTAATAAAAAGCAAGTGACTTACACAGACTTTACATCTTTTATCTTCTTAATGAGAGATTCTCTCTTTTCCTTTGCTTTCTTGGATAAATTTTCTCCTTTCAGTGTGTCAGCCACAAATGTTTCAACATCTAAACCATGAAATATAAAAACAGTATACAAATTATAGAAAAGAACCTTTTCTGCGAGAAGACAAATAGGTCAGTGATGGTTTCTACACTTAAGTGTTAATATCTGTGCACTTTATGGTAGTTATTTTTCAGTCCGAAGCTTAGCAGTTGAAGTACAGTTCAAAACTAAGTTGGACAAATCAGTTCACCACTTAGCTAAATAAAGTCTGTATATTATACTGATGCTTAGCACAGCAAATGCTATTTGGATGTTTGGCATCATTACACTAGGAAGAAACACACAAGTTTTAATAAACTATGGCGCCCCATAAAACAAATCCTCTTCTACAAGCAAGCGGAAAGCTTTCCTGCACATGCTACTATCGCTTTACAGCTATTTTGTAAGTTGCCCTAAGAACAAGGCACAGTATTTTATAAAGATGAGCTAAAGCCTCTGACAACACTTTGCTTTCCCCAGTGCAAACTATTTTCAGGAACTCATAATATCTAATTTTTAAAGGAAAAAATAAATCCCCTTTTTTTTTTCTAGCTAAGATTCTCAAATCACACCCTCCTCCTTGCTACCTGCCCCACCCATGCTGGCTGCCTTCAAGTCAAAAGACAATCCGTTGGCTTTTGCTTTCCACCCTACTTTATCTACCTGGAATACTAGTTAACTAAAGAAGTGAAAAAAATGGGCTCTTCTACTATTTAAAAATATAGTGTCTAAGAAACAGATTTCTATGGCTTTATATAATATTCCCCAAGTCTCTTCTGAAATTTTAGTAAACTCCTAAATATTGTGTTGGCTGGTTCCTCTCCTATAGAGTTCCAACAAGTCTTCACTGGTTTAATTCCTAGATATCATCATTATTGTTCATAAAATATCGGATAGCTTACACATATTTTATTTTCAGAATTTCATGGCTCACTTTAAAATATCTCCTAGAGAATTATATTAAAATCTTAAACAAATCACCTACATTCCATACCAGAAAGATGTGTGACTTAACTTTTTTTTTCTCTAACTACTTTGTTTCCTAACTTACACTGGTAAAAAAATCAAAACATAATATTACACATAAGCGCAAAAGTACTGAAAAGTGCAATAATCTCAACTGTATTTATATTTAACCATTTAAAACCTACTATATAGCCTAGAATCTAATCAGTTTTAAATTCCTGACTACAGAAAGTATTTTGCTTCAATGAGGAACATGGATGAAGCTACTATAGATTCATAATAAATGCAAATTTTTTGCTAAGCCAATAATGCAAGAGAAAAAATAGGATTAAAACATGAAACAATCTCTTAACAGCAAGTATATGCTAAAAGTATCAAATGAAATGAAAGCAAAATGTCCTGGCTCCTCTTTCCTTCTGTGGCCCCTAAAATATGGAAGGAAGAGGCAGAGGCAGAGGTCAGCAGACCTGGGACAAATTCTCAAGTGGGTTCAAAAGAGTAAAACTTGAAGCAGCAGCTTCTACCCACAGGAGCAGGAGCAGGCCACCTTTGGACAAGCCGACTGTCGCTGAAAGAGATCACTAGCTTCCCTGGTATCCATCCACATAGTAACTTTTTAAAAAGTGGACCAAGAAGTAGCAGGCTACTGCTGTTAGCCCTCCGGAACCCACCCTACACTTGTAAGACTCACAGGCACATAGGCTGGTGAACAGTCTGCTTAATGTTATTTTCATTCAATGTTTGTCTTTAATTCCCTCTTCCATGAGTATTTAATTGCCTATTTTACATTTTCATTATGCAATCCCAGTTTAAACAAACAGGATCTATTTTCTATCTCCGGAAGCAATAACAAAACAAATTACTACCCAAGAGTTATTTCTTTAAAAGGTCATTTCAGTTTTATAAAAACTCAGAAAACCACCACAAAAAACGCTGGATGCTCAACTTGCAGTTTCCTAAGAGCCTATCCAATGTGTACTGAAATGGGAACCCTCTATTTTGAGAAAACATTTGTTGAAAGAGTGTAGGAAAAATCCGAATTTCTCAAGGCAGGGACTAGGTATAAAAAACATCTATACTTTTAAAATGATACATTTAATATATTTATTCCCAAGATTTTTTTCTAGAAAATGCCTTAAAAGCTATTAGGACGATTTTTTCAAACATTGGCTTTTTCGATAATTCTCAAAAAGGATACAGTGAACAAACTGCTTTGCTGGGGGTGGTGTTTAACGAGAATTTTAGCTGGGAAAAGCTACAATAATCTGGTTTGTTGGTTGCCTGTAGACTTGGTTGGTATTTAAGCTTTTGAAGTCTTAAAATATACACTGCGTCAGATCTAACGGATGAAATATGCCAGCCTGCGCTGGCAGCAAAAGCTGTACTGCGCAGCTTGCCGACTTTTCTCCCTAGCGCTTTTGCCAGCCCTGGAACAGGGATCACAGCCCAGGCTGTCCTGGGGTGCCCCAGCCTTGCCCCCAGAAACCAGCCCAAACCCAGCTAGCCTTAAACCTCGGGCTCTTGTCCACATAGCTGGGAACAGAGAGCTGGGCACAGAGAGCAGCTGAGCTTGGGACAGCCACGCTAGACAAATGGGCTGGATCTGCGGCTTTGTACCTCAAAGCCAGAGTAATATTTCAAAAGGCAGCAATAAAACTCTTGGGTAAATCAAGTGCTCCTCTGGCTGGTTGGAAAAGAGATTTGAAGCTTTTTATTGTGCTCTAAATAGCCCTGCAAATGGTGAAATAGCCTGCCTCGGTGAGTAGCAAGCCGCTGTGGCCCTTTTTCACCTTCCTTTAGAGGTCGTGTCCTCCTGTTCATATGTAGATTTCACTGACTGCTTTCTGTAATTCCAGGGAACTTGGTAATTTGACTACACGAAAAGGTCAGCCTGCGCAGGCTGGCCCCTGAGCCCAGGGACCGAGACTCCCTTTTTCTCCGAAGGAGAGGTTTTATTTTGTCCACGGGCGGGCGCCAGCCACGGAAAAGCAGGATTGAGGGGTGGAAGGTGGCTACTGGGCTTCTGCCAATAAGGCCTGGAAAAGAGGTACCACCAACTCAATAGCCTGATGGTACCCCATCGGTCTCAAAAGCTGTTGGTCAGCACAGCCTGCACCTAACAGCAGAATCACCTCCATTTCCATAGGCCTCAACTACAAGTTAGCAACAGGAAAAAGTTATCTCAGGGAAAGTAAACATGGTGGTAATTTCTGCTCCTGTTACACCTTAACTTTGTCAAAAGTAAGCCGTCCAGTGGGAACAGCTGTAAAAATCTGGGGCAAGGCAGCTGAAGGATCAGATTTACAACTGCTTTGTCCATAAATGTTAAGGTCTGAAAACAAAATTAAAAGATAACTTGTTCTGGCTCAGCAATCCTTGTGCAGTTACATCAGAGAGCCACTCAGCAGACAACTGACCCCTGAGAAGTAAGCATTTAAACACCCTGCCCACTGAATGGTTCTTCCAGTCTACTTTCTGTTTTCTTTTTCTTTGTACACTCGAACCCTTAGGAAAATTGCCACCCTGCCTTCCTCTAGACTGACTGAGGACAGGTATCACACTCAGACACACACACTTTTTTTTTTTTAAACCATCTTCCACGGTAATCCAATAGTAAAAAGGTACAAGAACAAAAGTCTTCCAATGATAAACTCCTCCACGAGGCAGTGAGAGTTCAGCACCTGGCCTCATTAAGCCCCACTCTGGAACAGCCTAGAATAAGAGCTGCAGCCTAGAGGTGGAGAACAAGGCAACCTCAGTCTTCTCTCTACCTAATGCACACACACGCACCACCTCTGTGCTCGCCTGAATCTGCCTGCCTAAAGGAAAAAGCAAGAACTGGGCTGAGCCACCATTTGCTGAGTCTCACATCAATAAAATAACTGGTCCCCCGATGGCTTTACTACTTAATTCCACGGGTCTCCATACTTTATGGTGGGAACCAGATTTTACTTTGTTCGCTGAGCTGTCTGTCACCCCAACTTAATGTGTTAACCTAAAGCCTACACTTTCAGGTACCATAAGAACAGAATCACATTTTCTGTTAAAACAGAGAATGGTCCGACCAAACAGCTAACCGAGGAAAATATAAAAATCAATTCAACTAGGCACATGCAGATCAATGGAGCAAAATACCCAAAGTTGGAAACTGGCTAATTGAAAATGTATTGATTGTTCTAGCCAATGCCTTCCTCTGGATTACCTTACACTTTCCCATGCTACTGCTGAACTGTGGACTTTTAAACACACAGCAAGAGACATGAAGAAACACAGATCACCAAGTGCAAGGGGTGAAGCAAATCTGAGTTTTATAATCCAATCAGCTGCAAAATTCTCAAAACTGGCGATACGAGCTAAATGGTTTATTATGATAAAAAGGCTGGGCTGTTGAAAAGATAAGGCTAGCCATCTTTCACCCTCTTTAGGTTTATCTAATCAAAATCTTTTCAGCACACACTTCAAAGGAGCCACAGTGAGTAACACGTTTGTCTGAGATTTACACTATACCCACCCACCGTTAGGTAGCTTCTAATGTAATGTGCTCAGAATGTGATCGGAAGAGAAACGTAAACTCAGTGGGATGAAAAAGATAGACTTGGCTTTAATTGAAAAAGACAAACTAAATAAATAATGAGGATATAAAACCTAGCCTGTGCCACTTTTATCACCCATATATGACACTTAATGTTCAATTTATGGGCAACAACTGAGCTGTGTTTCAAACCAGCAGAGCCTTTCCCTCCTCTGGAGCACTTACCTTCGTTCTACAAGTACTTCAAGGCAAGTGTCAGCAGAGACAAACATACTTAGAAAGTTCATTTTTTAGTACATTTAGATGTTTTGAAAGAAACTAATGCTGATTAAGATTAGATTAACTATTTAAAATGTACATACTATCAAGAGCCTTACTTAGTAATCCAAGGTAAAAATACTTTCACTGGAAAACCTTGTCGAAATAGGCCCCAACAAGAAAAAAGAAGGCATTTTACTCTTAAGTAAATAGATAAGTAATTTTCCTAATGCTATCTCTTCATTTACAAATTTTATTTGACCCAGACAAAATCTCTATAAACTTCTGGTCCCTTGGTTTGCAAACTCATAACCGTGTTTATAGAAGGAAGGATCTTAGAGGTGCCATAGGCTGATTTCACTTTCAGATCCAATGTTCTCTTATGAACTTTATTCTCATTAGTTGCTGCTGCCAAAAATGGGAAGTCTTGTCCTTGCTCTGTTGGATAATCCAGGTACTAAGAAGAAGGTGCCTATTGGTGACTCAGTAGGTGGCACTCTTCCCTTTGCATACTCAGCCAGTGCTCCAGAAGGAAGCTATGGAATACTAGATATACCATAAATAATTCTTATAAGGAAAATAAAACTAAAAGGTTGACCAAATTATAAATAGCAATTGGAAAGGTGAGAAACAAGCCATACTACACTTGGCATTGAAAAAAAACCTACCTCAGTTTCAACTGAATTGCATTCTTTATCAAGTACCCCTAACAGTATTATCTATTACACTATGTGAAGGTGTAAAAAAAATGTTCTGGAAATCCCCAATAGGGGGGAAAGGCACTACTTCTAATCAAAACTGCCATCTGAACGAATCTCAAGGTCACCTTGCTGAAACCATATAGTCACTTTCTTACTGTTTGTTCAATTTGGTTTTAATTTCTCAGTGCACTGACAGTTATTTTCTTCTAGCAGTGGTTTTATTTTCTAATTTATTAAGAAGGTAACACTTCCCGTTTAAAATCTGTTGTCATGATA
>JADRCD010235223.1:0-29992 GCA_019843815.1 Montemys delectorum
TACTGAGGAGACTACTCAATGAAAGCATTGACTGCCAAAGCTAGAAGGACCACAATCCCATGTACAAAGGCAAATGAAGTGATGAGTATGCATTACCATGGCACGATATTCAGAGATGGGACACATAGACAGGAGACTCTCGTGAAAGCTCTTGGGCTCAAGTTCAGAGTCTAGCACTATAAAGTCACAAAAGTTAACCTTTTGTGCTGAATGAGATGTGAATTTGGGCTGTAATTACAGATAATTATACTTCCCAGTCCTCATAAGGAAAACTTTTCTTTGCAACAGACTGAGACAATTATAGAAAACAACAACTAATCAAAATTCATAATTGTGGAATTAAGTCCTAACCGATATAATCCTACATCTAAGGGTCAAACATCATTGAAGATGAGAAGGAGTAATTATAATAGCCAGAAGCACAGGGAGTTTTCTGTAAGACTGCATTTCCTGACAGTGCCAAACATGACTTGAACAAAAACATAGTAACATAGTCAAGGAAAATATTACAAAGTCTCACATCATGACACGCAGCATTGTTGTGGCAATTAAGGAATACTCAGTTTCAGAGAAATAGTCTTCCTTGGGTAAAAACTCAGTGATTGGCTATCTCATATCAGAGAGAGAGCTTTGGAAACATATACATACAATACCAAATTGCATAGGTATTTATAAGATATGTGTGTGTATACATATATGTGTGTATGTACATATGTATTTATATTTGTGTGTGTATATATATATATGCATGTGAACACACACATATATATGTTCAATGATAGTTTTTAAAAAGAAATCAGAAACAAATATAAATGGGAATGCTTGGAAGGAAAAAGAAATAGAAACAAGAAACCATGTAATTATATTAAAATCATCCCAAATAAAATAATCACATCAAAAAGGTGTCTTTTAACTTCTACAAGTGTGCTATAGTATGCATAGCACTCCTTCAGAAACACATACATAGTTTACAACAACTTTTTGATGAACTGAAATAAATTATGAATGTCTTTCCAAAGAAGTAAAGTAACATATAAATTTCACTGTAAATGATACCAATTACTGTTGATAACATTTATGTGTGGTTATGAAGAAGCCCAGAGAGCCCAAACCCACAGCTTTTATTGCTTCCCAGTCTGATCAAACCTAAGACACATAGCTTCATCTGCTCCAGTGAGGGACCCTCAGCCAACCAGCACCAGAAATAACAAGACGGCAAAAGGCAAAGTTAAGATCATAATCAACAGAAGCCAATTCAGTATGGCATCATCAGAACCAAGCTCTACTACTACAACAGCCTTGGATATCTAACACAACTTAAATCCCACCTCATGAAATTGATAGTGGCCTTTAAAGATGGTATAAAAATTTCTTTAAAGAAAAACAGGAAAATGTAATCAAACAGTTGAAGGAAATGAGTTAAACAACTAGACAACAAAAGGGATACCAATGGGGAAGGATTAAGTCAAAATATCACTATTTGAATATGATATAATAGTATACATAAACAATCCCCAAAATTCTACTAGAGAACTCCTATAGCTGATAGACTTCAGCAAAGTGGCTGGATATAAAATTAACTCAAAGAGATCAGTAGCCATCCTTTATACAAATGATAATTATGCTGAGAAAGAAATTAGGGAAACAATACCCTTTGCAATTGCTACATATAATATGAAATATCTTGATATAACTCTAACCATGCAAGTGATAGATCTATATGACAAGAACTTCAAGTCCCTGAAGAATGGAACTGAAGAAGATATCAGAAGATGGAAATATCTTCCATGCTCATGTATTTGTAGGATTAACAGTGAAAATGAACATTTTGCCAAGAGCAGTATACAGATTTAATGCAACTCCCACCAAAATGCCAACAGCTTTTTGTTTTTGTTTTTTTGTTTTGTTTTGTTTTGTTTTGTTTTTGGTTTTTTGGTTTGGTTTTTTTTTTTTTTTTTTTTTTTTTTTTACAGAAAAGGAAAGAGCAATTTCCACCCACACAGCAAGACAACAAAGATACCCTGGATTCTTTCTGCTGGCCTTTAGGCTTCAGTCTTTTTCCAAGAATGTAAAGAGGCAACCTCAGAAAATAGGAGGTTGGGGGGATCCACAGAATGCACCAGAGACATGAGAGGTGAGAGACTCCCAGGACTCAAAGGGAGATGAAATGCCCAACAGTAGGGAGAGGGAAGTTATAGAGCCCACCCCCAATAGGAAGACAGAACATCAAGTGAGGGATGGGGTTGCCATCCCACAGTCACATCTCTGACCCATAATTGTTCCTGTCTGAAAGGCTTACAGGGATGGAAATAGAGAGGAGCCTGAAGAAAAGAAGGTCCAGAGACAGGCCCAAAATGGGATCCAGCTCAAGGGGAGGTCCCAAGGCCTGACACTATTACTGAGGCTATGGAGCACTCACAAAAAGGGACCTAGGATGGCTGCCCTCTGAAAGATTCAACAAGCAGCTGAAAGAGTCAGATGCAGATATTTGCACCCAACCAATGGACAGAAGCAGATGACCCCTGTTATTGAATTAAGGAAGGCTGAAAGAAGCTGAGGAGAAGGGCCATCCTGTAGGAGGACTAGCAATCTCAATTAATCTGGACTCTCGAGATCTTTCAAACACTGGACCTTCAAATAGACAGCATACATCAGCTGATATGAGGCCCCTAACACAAATACAGTAAAGGACTTCCGGGTCTGTGTTCAATCAGAGAAGATGCACCTAACCCTCAAGAGCCTGGAGGCCCCAGGGAGTTTAGAGGTCACATGAGGTGGGGAGTGGGGGCATCCAAGAGGAGACAGGGTTGGGTGTGGCGGAAGTGTGGGATGTGGAGCAGTCAGAGGGTGGATAAGGGGGGCAGGGAATGGAATATGGAGTGTAAAAAAATAAATTAAAAATAAAATAAAATAAAAAAATACCCTGGGTTGCCAAAAGAATCCTGAACAATAAAAACCAAACCAAAAACTCTAGAGGAATCAGCATCTCTTACCTTAAAGTGTATTATAGAGCAATAGTGATAAAAAAAAAAAAAAAAAAAAAACAAAAAAAACAAAACTTCAAGTTATTGGTAATGAAACAGACAGGTGGATCGATGGAATAGAATTAAAGATTCAGAAATAAAGCCACCTTTGGACATCTGATTTTCAACAACACAGCCAAAACTAAACAATGGAAAAAGAAAGCATCTTAAATAAATGGTGCTGGTCTAACTGGCTGTCCACATGAAGCTGGGGACCCCTGTGGTTGAATTAGGGAAAAGCTGAAAGAAGAAGATGAGGAGGAGGGTGGCCCTCTAGGAAGAGAATTCCAGCAGTCTCAACTAACACAGGACCCTGAGATCTCTTGGACACTGAGCCTGCCACCAACCAGGCAGCATACACGAGCTGGTTCAAGGACTCTGACACATATGTAGCAGAGGACTACCTGGTCTGGCCTTAGTGGGAGAAAGTGTGCCTAACCCATGAGAAACTTGAGGCCCCTGGGAGTATAGAGGCCTAGTATGTGTGTGTTGGGGGGGAACATCCTCTTGGAAAAAGGGTGAGGGGGAAAGGGAGGGAGAAGAGGATGAGGAACTGTGAGAGGGGGACCAGAAAGGGTGGCTGGACTGTAAAAAGTAAAAAAAAAAAAAAAAAAATGGATACAACACTAAACAGAAATTCTCAACAGAGGAATCATGAATGACCAAGAAGCACTTAAAGAAATGTTCTAAGTCCTTAGTTGTCAGGGAAATGCAAGTCAAAAAGACCCTGAGATTCCATCTTACACCAACCAGAATGGCAAAGGTCAAAAACTCTAGGGCCAGCACCTGCTGGTGAGGATTTGGAAAGGCCTCCATTGCTGGTGAATTGGCAAACTTGTAAAATCCCTCTTGAACTCAATCTTACTGTTTCTCACAAAAAGACCCAGCTATACTCCTCTTGTGCATATATACAAACACTGCTTCACCATACTCCACTAAGTTTATAGCAGCATTAGTCAGAGTAGCCAGAAACTGGAAACAACTCACATGTCTCTTAACCAAAGAATAGATACAGAAAATGTGGTCCATTTACACAATGGAATCCTACACAGTATAAAAACAAGGTCATCATGAATTTTGCAGGCAAATGGATGGAGCTAGAAATTATCATTCTGAGTGAAGTAACCAATGTCCAAAAGGACATGCATTGTATGTACCTACTGATAAGTGGATATTAGACATAAAGCACAGAATACGCATGGTACACTCCATAGACCCAAAGAAGTTAAACAAGCAGGAAAGCCCTAATTTCACCCTTAGATGGGGAAACAAAACAGTTATAGGAATAATTGAATTGATGTTTAGAACTTCAGTTGGACTGGACTGATCAGCATGACTGTTTCTGTCATAATAATATGATTCTTTTTATTACTATTTCTCTGTGGTATATTGTGAAAGCTGGAATGCAATTTTATTTATCGTATTTATATATTTTATTTTATTTATTTTTTGATTATTTTGTTTATTTACATGTCAAATGTTGTCCCCCTTCCCAGTCTCCCCTCTAGAGCCCCCATCCCTTTCCCCTTTCCTTTGACTCCTCCACACACCCACCCACTCCCACCTCACCCCTCTACCATCCCCCTTTGCTGAGGCAACAAGCCTCCACAGGACCAAGGGCCTCCCCTCCCACTGATGTCAGATAAGGCAGTCCTCTGCTGCATATGTCTCGGGATACATGGAACCACCCATGTATACATTGGTTGGTCCTTGGGAATTCTGAGGTGTTTGGTTGGTTGATATTGTTGTCCTTCCTGTGGACAACAGAGTTAGGAAACTTTTCTTCTATGATTTTGTGGAAAATATTTTCTAGGGTTTTTGCCTAGATTTCTTCGCCTTATTCTATTCCTATTGTTTTTCAATTTGGTCTTTTTCCAGTATGTCCATTTAAATAGAAATGGCCCCTATAGACTTGAGTGTTTGACTTCCTGGCCCATAGGGAGTGGCACTATAAAGAAGTATTGCATTGTCAGAGTAGGTGAAGGAGCTACTAACCCCTTCAGCTCCTTCAGCATGAACATCATTTTATAATTCATGATTTTTTTATTTTGCTTCCCTTAGTGTCCTCTGGTTTTTGTTTCCATAAGAAGTTGAAAATTGTCCTTTCAAGATCTGTGAAGAATTGTGTTTTAAGTTTTAGAAGGATTTCATTGAATAAATGTTGTTTATTTGTGTTTATCATGAAATCTCTTATTTTATTTCTCTATTATGATTAAATATTTTCTGTTAATAGTAGTGTGGGCTGATATCTCTGGTCTCTTAGAGTCTATAAAACATGTGTTCAGGCCCTAATGCCATTTAAGTGAGCGTTTATTGTAACAGACCTGCATTTATGTTACTTGTTTTTCCTAGTAGCTTTTCATATTCGTTTTTCATCCTGTATGTTTAGTGTTTCTATTATACTGTGCCAAGAAGACTTTCTTTTCCTATTGTATCTATTTGGTGTTCTGTATGCTTCTTGTAACTGTTTAGACGTCTCCTTCTTAAAGTTAGGAAACTTTTCTTCTATGATTTTGTGGAAAATATTTTCTAGGCTTTTTGCCTAGATTTCTTCACCTTATTCTATTCCTATTGTTTTTCAATTTGGTCTTTTTCCAGTATGTCCATTTAAATAGAAATGACCCCTATAGACTTGAGTGTTTGACTTCTTGGCCCATAGGGGGTGGCACTATAAAGAAGTATGGCCTTGTCGGAGTAGGTGTAGCCTTGTAGGAAATGTGTCACAGTTCAGGCAGGCTTTGAGTCCTTCTATGCTCAAAGGACACCCTTTGTGGCACATAGTCACTTCTGCCTATAGAACAAGAAGCTCCTTTTTCAGCAGCATGTCTACCATGAGGATAATGGACTTCTGAAACTGTAAGCCAGGACCAATTAAACATTTTCCTTTATAGGAGTTGTAGTGGTGATAGCTCCTCTTCACATCAATAGAAATGCTAACAAAAACCATAGTGTCCCAAATTTCCTGGATGTTTTGTGCCAGGATGATTATAGATTTAACATTTTTCTCTTACTGAGGTAGCCATTTCTTATATCTTAACTTCCTTGTTAGGAATTCTCTTTTCCTATCTCTTGGTAAGGTTTGCCTCTGAGGTTCCTAGGCAAATCCCTAAATTTCCACTTTCCTTGTTTCCTCGGTTTGACTTTTCTTTATTGATTCTATTTCCACTTTCATGCCTTGCACTATTTTATTCATTTCTTCCACTGTTTGTGTTTTCATGTGTTTCTTTAAGGAATTTATTCATTTCCTTTTGGGAAAATTTATTCATATCCATAAGGATTATTTTAGGGTCTTTTCCCTGTGCTTCAGCTATGTTACAGTATTCAGAACCGGTTGTGGTAAGGTTACTGTGCTCTTGTGGAGATATTATTTATTATGTTTTTATGCTGGTGCCAACACATGTAAATTTGGGAAGAAAATAGAAACTGATATCTGCTCTTGTCTTTGTTGGATGGGTGTTTTGTTCCTTGATTTCTTTTGCCCTCTGTGCATCTCAGGAGATTGTAGTTGCTGTGTGTTGCCTGGTAGAGAATTCTTCTGGGATCCTGATGGTGGTAGCCATTGTGGACACTTAAGAATAGGGAGAGGTAAGGAGAATGTGCTTGGAAGTTCTATAATAGAGAGGAAAGCAACATGTTATATGAGATTCTGTTTAGTCCCCTGGGAATGGAGTCAGAGAGTGAGAAGCTACAAGAAGTCTCTCCTTCGGAACTGCACATGAGACTGGAGGATTTGTCATAAAGGAGAGGAAAGAAAGTGATCCTCTGAAGCTAAACTGCATGCATTTCAGGCTGGTGTACTTGATTCTCTGTCAGGCTTGGTTGGTGATTTCCCAAAGGAACCCTGCTGGAGCTGGGGGCTGGCATAAAAGGATGACTGTGGAGGAAGGTTAGAGATTTGATGGATCTAAGAAATGTGGGAAAAGCTGAGGGGAGGCTGTACTAGGCAGTTTGCTACAGATCAGTGGGTGAAAAATAGAGTTTGAATGCTTCAGAATCAGGAGTTCAATAGAGGATTTGGAGGCTTCCGAGCTAGGGAGTTCAATAGTGGGATTGGATGCTACAGAGCTGAGAGTACAATAGAGGGATTAGATCTGGGAAAAAAAGTGATATAAAACTATCTGCAGTTAGTTTACTTGTTTCCCTGGCTTGCCTAGCTGGCGTAGTCCTATATAGTGTTTGCTGGTGTACGATTCTAGGATAATGGAGTGAATGGAATGAAGGAAAGCTGATGGAGAAGGTCTAGTTGATGATGGTCAGATAGGAAGAGAAGACTTCAGGAAGTGGTCTGATACAGAACTGGGAATTGCAGAGAAGTTGGATTTGGAGAAGAGAAAGAAGGGGTAAAGATTTGCAATTGGGATACCTCTTTCCCTGGCCGGATTGGCCAGAGGGAGGCAAGGGAATGTCTGTTGGATTTAGGGCTAGAACAAAGCAATGAGTTAGGGGGCAAAGTTTGCAGAGGAATATTTGTGTGATCTACTGGATATGTGGGTGGGAGTAGAGGATGCCTCAGGTAGCCTGTTGCAGATCTTAGGATAAAACTGGGGAAGTAGATTTGGAGGAGAGAAGAAAGAAGTGAGGATCTCCAATTGGCATACCTACTTCCCTGGCATGAATGCATGTATACCTTTCTGAAATTCTGCTCAAAAAGAAAATGATTCAAGTATAAAAGCAAAAATGTTTTTAAAACAACTCACAGTAAATAGAAGTAAATATTTAATGAAATTACATACATAACATAATAACTTAGTAAAATACTTTTTAGCTGGACAATGGTGGCACACATACTTAATTTCTGGAAGTAGAGGCCATTTAGTCTCTGAATTTGAAGGCAGCCTGATCTAGAGTGAGTTCCAAGAAAGCCAGAGCTACACACTAAAACCAAACCCTGCCTTAAAAAACAAAAACAAGCACATATTCCAAAACAAAATTTTCTAAAATATGTGTGTGTGTTCATCTATAATGTCTTTTATTTGTTTATATAGAACTATTTTGTTTCTTCACTTCCTTGCTTGTGTCAGATTGGATTTCCTACAGCTAAAGCTGGCAGGGAATTGTTTATAAAACCTAGGATGATATTGAAATTCCACCACATACCCATTGCTAAGATTACTGACATGCACCATAATGAAGCTTGTGCTGTGGTGTGATGGGACAAACTCAGGACTTCATGTGTGCTAATCATACATTTTACTAATTGAAATACTTCTCTGGCCCTAAAACAGACAATTTTGAAAAAATTAAATTTCTTCTATGTGGAAATGTAACTTAGTTCATAACAATCCTGAAAAGTCAAACTCTCTATTGCTATTCATATTTTTAAGAAACACAAAAAATAATAAGTCTAATTGACCTCCAAAAGTATCCTCATATGTCATAACCTCTGATTAATCTCTCTAAATATATAACTAGTAAATACCAATTTTCTATTTTTTGTGATATAATGATAAATTACAAACGGAATTTTATATTTTACTTACTAAAAAATCCATTAGTTGCATGACATTGTCCTTAAACCTATTAGTAGATGGCTATTTTGTATACATTCTGTTTAAAAACTTTTACCTCTATGGGTAAAAGCCAAATAAATAATAAATAATTAGGAACAATACATTAACAGTAACCTAATATCAAAATTTATAGTTTGAAATATTTAGTTTGATTTTATGAATTAAAGTTACTGGCATAGTCATTAAAACAGCTATTATATATTTTTGCCAATTCAATTTTGTTCAAGTATAAACCACAAATTTAAAGTGCAATTATTTTAAAATTCTAAATACAATAATATATCTTTATTCATAATCAACTGAAAAATTTTAAGGATAGAAAATCTTGTCTTAAATCACGAGAAATCAAAATATTAGCAAACTTGTATTAGTATATCTACCAACTTATGAACAAATTTGGTTACAATAACTCTTAATTTCTCTCCCAAGGCAGTAAGTATAAGCAAGTTTAAAATTGATTTCTCTTCATACAATTTACTTATTAGCAAACCTTAACTATGGGTGTTGGATGAGGGGTTAAAAAAAAATGTTGTTCCATTTGTTCTGAGCTACCTTGTGATGACAGATGTACAAATAAGTTAAAGTTATATTTATTCACAGTTAGTGATTGCTTACCATGAGCAATCACAGAGCTATTCTTCTTCCTATGTATGGAAACTGATGCCCAAGAAATGTAGCTGTTTCCAGTGCTTTATTCACAGATAGTATCCAAGAGCTGGATGATGTCAGCATTATATTCTTATCAGCTGTAAGTTTCACACACTCTTCAGTGGACAAAGGTCTCTTTAAATTGCCTTTCTTGAATAAATTGTCCTGCCATGGTCAGTCACAACTTCATTAAATTTAAGTTGTACATACTAAAAAGCATCGATGATAACTCAAAGGTAAATAACGGGAGCTTTAATTATTAACACTGAAAATACAATGGCATCCAATATATAATCAGATAATAAAAAAATAATGAAGTTGTTTTATAAAATGGCAAAGAAAAAACCTTAACATATATATTACAAATGAAAAAGTAAATTAAACATAATACTTCTGAATTAAATTTAACTTTTTTATTTATAATTTAACTACAATATGTCTCTTTTCTCTTTTGCCTTCCATACCATCCCATATATCTTCTATCTCCTCTTCAAATTCAAGTTCTGTTTTTTTCACTAATTGTGATTGCACAATTTGTAGATATAAACTTGTTCAATCCACAGAATGCTATCTAAATGCTTTCAGTACCAACTCTTGGTATACCCTTGCTGAGAAAACCTATCGCATTACTAGCTTTTCTCAGTTGCCTATAGTTTTTTGTTTAGGGTTGAGGCATTGTGTGCTTTTTCTCCATACAGTTTGTTAGGAACCACATCAATAGTCAACATAACATGATAACGACATACCTTGGTTGTAACCAACACTAATCTAATTGGACTTGCCACCTGCTCATCAAGAGGAAGAATATGCTTAGTACTAGTAACCTAATTAACTACACAGTGCCAGCAAAGTCATGCTTATTGTAGAAGAATCAACTGACATTCACTAAATTACCAAATGCATAAGAATTTAAAATAATCTATAAGTAATTATTCCTATACTCACATCAAACTGTTGTCTTTAACCCTTATCAAGGAAACTACTTATTGCAACAGACTGAGATAAATACATAAAATCACATCCAATCAGAATGTAGAGTTGTGAAACCAGGCTCAATGTATACAACCACAAAACTTTCGGCACCTAAGTCTTAGGGAATATTGCAGAAAAGGTTCTGGAAGATGGTCAGAGCCAGAGGATTAAGGAGTTTGCCCTGTGATTGTGTCCCCAGGTGTCATCAAATTCTGCACACAAAGTCTCACCAACATAATTATATAAATGTGTGCTAAACAAAGATGAGACTTTCTTATATTTATATTGATAAGTTACAAAAATTCATTTATAAATTTATTAAAAACATTTTTCTAGTCCCTGATTTTAGTGGAATTGCTTCAAGTTTCTCTCCATTTAGTTTGATGTTGGCTACTGGTTTCCTGTATATTGCTTTTACTATGTTCAAATATGGGCCTTGAATTCCTGATCTTTCCAAGACTTATCATGAAGGGATGTTGGATTTTGTCAAATGCTTTCTCAGCATCTAGTGAGATGATCATATGGTTTTTTTCTTTGAGTTTGTTTATGTAGTGAATTACATTGATGGATTTCCGTATATTGAACCATCCCTGCATCCCTGGGATGAAGCCTACTTGATCATGGTGAATGATCGTTTTGATGTGTTCTTTGATTCGGTTTGCAAGAATTTTGTTGAGTATTTTTGCATCGATATTCATAAGGGAAATTGAAATTTTCTGAAATTTTCTTTCTTTGTTAGGTCTTTGTGTGGTTTAGGTATAAGAGTAATTGTAGCTGCATAGAACGAATTGGGTAGAGTACCTTCAGTTTCTATTTTGTTGAATAATTTGAGGAGTATTGGTATTAGGTCTTCTTTGAAGGTTTGATAAAACTCTGCACTAAAACCATCTGGTCCTGGGCTTTTTTTGGTTGGGAGACTATTAATGACTGTTTCTATTTCATTAGCAGATATGGGACTGTTTAGATGGTTGAGCTGATCTTGATTTAACTTTGGTACCTGGTATCTGTCTAGAAAATTGTCCATTTCATCCAGGTTTTCCAGTTTTGTTGAGTATAGGCTTTTATAGTAGGATCTCAAGATATTTTGGATTTCCTCAGTGTCTGTTGTTATGTCTCCTTTTTCATTTCTGATCTTGTTAATTAGTAAACTATCTCTGTGTCCCCTAGTTAGTCTAGCTAAGGGTTTATCTATTTTGTTGACTTTCTCAAAGAACCAGCTCCTGGTTTGGTTGATTGTTTGTATAGTTCTTTTTGTTTCTATTTGGTTGATTTCAGCCCTGAGTTTGATTATTTCCTGCCTTTGACTCCTCTTGGGTGAATTTGCTTCTTTTTGTTCTAGCACTTTCAGGTGTGCTGTCAAATTACTGGTTTATGCTCTCTCCAGTTTCTTTTTGGAGGCACTTAAGGTATGAGTTTTCCTCGTAGGACTGCTTTCATTGTGTCCCATAGGTTTGGGTATGTTGTGGCTTCATTTTCATTAAACTCTAGAAAGTCTTTAATTTCTTTCTTTATTTCTTCCTTGACCAAGTTATCATTGAGTAGAGTGTTGTTAAGCTTCCACGTGTATGTGGGCATTCTACTGTTTATGTTGTTATTGAGGAGCAGCCTTAGACCATAGTGATCTGATAGGATACAAGGGATTATTTCAATCTTCTTGTATCTGTGGAGGCCTGATTTGTGACCAATTATATGGTCAATTTTGGAGAAGGTACCATGAGGTGCTGAGAAGAAGGTATATCCTTTTGTTTTAGGATAAAAAGTTCTATAGATATCTGTTAGATCCATTTGTTTCATAACTTCCATTAGTCTCACTGTGTCCTTGTTTGGTTTGTTTCCATGATCTGTCCATTGCAGAGAGTGGTGTGTTTTATTTATAATAGCCAGAAACTGGAAACAACCCAGATATCCCTCAACAGAGGAATGGATACAGAAAGTGTGGTAGGTACATCTACACAATGGAGTACTACTCAGCTATTAAAAACAATGAATTTATGAAATTCTTAGGGAAATGGATGGATCTGGAGAGTATCATCCTGAGTGAGGTAACCCAATCACAAAAGAACACACATGGTATGCATTCTCTGATAAGTGGTTATTAGCCCAGAAGTTTGGAATACAGGAAGAACGACCCACAAACCACAAGAAACCTAAGAAGAAGGAAGACCAAAAGGTGGACATTTCATTCCTTCTTAAAAAGGGGAATCAAACACCCACAGAAGGAGTGACAGAGATTAACTATGGAGCAGAGACTTAAAGAAGGACAAGCATATAGCTATCTCCTGAGAGGCTCTGACAATACCTGACTAATACAGATGTAGAGGCTCACAGCCATTCATTGAACTGAGTACACGGTCCCCAATGAAGGAGTTAGAGAAAGGTTCTATGGAGCTGAAGGGTTTGCAGCCCCTTAGGACGAACAACAATTACTAACTAGTACCCTCAGAGCTCCCAGGGACCCAACCACCAATCAAGGACTATACAGGGTGGGACTGAATGTTCTGGCAGCATGTGTGGAGTAGAGGATTGCAAATTCGATCATCAATAGGAAGAAAGGACCTCAGCCTTGTGAAGGTTTTGTGCCCCAGTGTAGGGGAATGCCAGGGTCAATAAGTGGGAGAGGGTAGGGTGGCAGGCATGGGGAGGGGGGAGGCAAAAGGGTTTTGTTCTTGTTGTTTTTATTTGTTTGTTTGTTTTCTGGAGGGGAATCTGGGAAAGGGAAAATTTACATGTAAATAAAGAAAATATCTAATAAAAATAAATAAATAAATAACATTTTTCATTTTATACTTGTATTTGCTTTGCCTTTTATTGCCCATTAACATTTCTACAGTCCCCATAAACCTAACATTAGTTTAGTTCTACCTTAAGTGAATTTAAGTAAAGTTCAACTCTGAAACCAAATCATCTCACAGAATAAAAGAACAGATTTTAAAGAAATTGTTCGATAGACTGTATGTCTTTTAGAACACCTGTCTGAGTCTTATTAATTCTGATTTTCTTTTATGAGTGCCTCAGTACCTACTGTAAATATCTGGCTGATGCTTCAAGAAAAGTTAACTTTTACTTTGATCTGCAGGAAAAAAAACTCATGGAATTCTGGAACATACTGGAGAGACGCCATCTTTTTATATTATGATGACCTACATGAAAGTAAACTTCAGACATGGTTGCCACTGTAAAGAAAATGTAGACAGACTAGGAGTACAGGAAAATGTCCTCAGAGGTTTAAGTGGCTTTATCAGTTAAAAAAAAAAAAAAAGTTTAAAGAAAGAAAGAATTTCTGGAAAATTTTATAAAAAGTAATAAAAGTCAATAGAAAATTTCAATATAGAAAAGAGGAGTTATGATGACAAAGTTGTGTGCCATGCAGCTACTAAACACAAATATAATAAACGGTTCTGGTATTTATATTTATATTCATACTAGGTTACCTCTTTTGATATTTATGAAAGTATAATATATGAATAAATATTCAAACTCCTCTACATCAAAGTAAGATGATACTGTAGACTTTATAATTAATATGATAGGTAGTAGAAATCTATATTTATGAAGTACTATAATTATTCATTGTAAATTTAGTTCTCTAAAAATTAAAACCAGAATATGTATCAAATAGTTAAATAAAAAATTCAATAAATTACTCTAAGATTTTAGGATTTCAAGTGAAAACAACTTTGATAAACTAGGGTGAGTGAAGTAGAGTAATAAAATTAACTGGGGCTGAGAAAATAAAAAAAACTGTCTTCTTTCCCATATGTAGATCCTAGTCTTAAAATTTGAGATAGATGTATTTAAATTGGAGTATCTATGGGGGACAGAAACTAGCAATATTCCACAAGGAAAGGCTCAGTGAGAGGGAAACCAAACACAGTTGGTGTGAACAAGAATTGTTGACTAGGGTGGAGGGGTCAAAGGAGAAGAGTAAGTATTTTGAGGGAGAGCCAATGCTAAAGGCATTTGAAAACAGGTATTTGGAAACATACTACTATAGTTTTTTTTTCTAGATAACATATGCAAAACCATTTTTCATTAGATAGACAGATAGAGTAATAGGTAGACTGACAGATAAACAGTATTAAATATAATATAGTATGTATAAGTATATAATATAAATATATTATAATATATGATAATTATAATATCTCAAACACCTTGGGGTTTCCAAGGAAACTTCAACATTACAACTTCTTGTTCCAATGTCTGGTATCTACATATGATCATCTGGATGCCTCCAAAGAGCTTGGGTCACATCTCCAGCTCTGCCTTCTATAGCACTCTAGGCTCTGGTTGACTCTACTCAACTGCTGCTGCCGTTCTTGATGATCATCCATGGTACAGAGATATGTATCCTATACAGTATATATAAATACATGTTAAAGGAGTTTTTGTATTTATATATTTATTTATTTATTTATTATTTATTCACTTTATATCCCAATCACAGACCCCTCTTTCATTTCCTCCAAGACCTATATTCCCACCCTCTTTTCTATTTTTTCCCTCCCCTTCTTTTCAGAAAGGGGACCCCCAATACCCTGGGTACCAACCTTCCCTAGTGCATCAATTCTTACCAGAATTTAGTACAACCTCTCCCACTGTGGCTAAAAAAGACAGCCCAGTTAAGGGAAAGGGACCCAAAAGCAGGCAAAAGTGTCTGAGTCAGAGACAGGACCCATTCCAATTATTGGGAGATCCACATGAAGACAAAGCTGCACCTATCCTTCATATGTGTAGGGAGCCTAGGTCTAGTCAATGCATGCTCTTTTGTTGGTTGTTCAGTATCTGTGAGCCCCCAAGACCTTTGGTTAATAGGATCTGTAGGTCTTGTAGTGTCGTTGACCCCTCTAGCTCTTTCAATCCTTTCCCTGACTCTCCCCAACTCCTTGAGCTATGCCTAATTTTTTGCTGTGGGTCTTTGTATCTGTTTCCATCAGATGCTAGATGAAATATCTCAAATGACAATTGTGCTCAACTCCTCTCTGAAAGCATGACAGACTTTTAAAATTGTTAGGAGCTGGCTCTCTCCCATGAGGTGGGTCTCAAGGCCTGTCATTGGTTGGCCATTCCCTCAATCTCTTGTCTCTTTTTATCCTTCCATATTTCATAGCAGCTTTATTTGTAAAAGCCAGAAAGTGGAAACAAACTAAATATCCCACAACCAAAGAATAGATAAAGAAAATATGGTACATTTATACCATATAATACAACTCAGCTGTTAAAAACAAGGACATCAATTTTCAGTTGAATGAAGGGAACTAGAAAATATCTTGCTGAGTGAGGTAACTCAGATGTAGAAAGAGACACATGGTATGTGCTCACTTATACGTAGGTTTTAATCATGAAGAACAGGATAATCATACTACAATCCTCAGACCCAAAGTAGCTAAATACCAAGGAAAGCCCGAGGTAGAATGCTTGAATCTGAGTCAGAGGGGAAATAAAATAGGCATCAGAATTTGATGGAGAGTGGGAACTGTGTGGGAGGCACGTTGAGGAGGGGACCAATGATGGGATCAGAAATGGTGAAGCCATGGTGGAGGATTAAAGGGCTGGGAGAGAGAAGGGAAATCGAGGGTGAGGAATCACTGAGCCAAGCTGGAGACCTGGGACAGATAATGCTCCTTGAAGAATGTGGGAATGACCCAAGCTGAGACTCCTAGCAGCAGGAAAGAGGTAGTAATGATGGCTGAAGTGACCATCTCCTGTAGCCAGGCAGGATTTCCAGTGGAGGGAGGGGGACACCAATCCACCCAAAAGTCTTTCACAGAAAATTTAAAGGATTTTAAGTTGTGTTATCCTGTACTAAGAGGATAATGCCTTCTCCAGATATCATTGCTTTCAAATAAAAATTACAGAACTAGATACTGGTTGCCTTTTTCTAGTTGTTGTTCAATGGGGTTCATCCCCCAGAAATATTGATGTTTGGTTATAGTACTCATGATTACTATCCAGAACTTAATAATCTTACTCTTTCTGAGTACACCACAACCTTGAGTTACAGTGCTTGAAGAAATCAAACTGGTACCTTCAGGCTTCGTCCCTACTAGCTAGATTTTATTGTGCTACAAAATATGAGTCATGCTAGTGGAAGAAACAATCAGCAATCTTTCTCATTTGTGAAACTTGGAGAGACATGCCTACTGTACCAATGGTGGTACAAACACTATGGGAGTAAGAAATAACTTTTTAGCTAGGAAAAAATACTATCTTAGAGGAAAATCATGCCTGGGACCATTAAAGGACCCAAAGAATTTGGATAACTGGGATGATATAGGTCCTAGAAGACAACCTAATATTTTTTTTCTAAATGGACAGTAATAGTTGCATATAAATTTTTATTTTGTAGACCTGTAATGAGGTGCATTATAAAAATTTCACCAGAGAAGTTCTTAGGGACTTCTAAGAACTAGAAATATCTAGTTGCAGTAGATATCAACTAGTACAGAGACCTGTAACTGGCCAACACGTAGAAAATACCAGACTGTACAGAACCCTACCATTAATAAGATGTCTACATAAGACCCTTACACCAAAGTCTCAAGAATCATCTCTAAAGAGGGGATATGAAGACTGCAGTAGTGAAAAGCTGCAGTGAAACATTTTCTGAATATAACATCATCATTTCACATATAAATGTACAGTGCCAAGTATAAAGGTATGGATGAAACCTGCACAGGATGAAGCTAGGCAAATTCCCAGCATGAGTGAAACAGGGACTCATGAAATCCCACTACCAGCTAAGGGGCTATTGGCAATTGAAGTCTTCTCAGATGAGAGTCAGTTTTCTTCCGGAAAACAGTCCCTAGGAGGCTACTCATCCTCCAGTACATGGTACTACTCCTATGTACATGCATGAGGCTCTAAGTGGATTCAGTGAATTTAACACAAGGACACATGAACTTGGAAAGGGAAAGTGTTCAGTCATGGTAGGATAGGGACTGAATTGGGAAGAGGGAATGGGATGTGGGTTTTTCCATTATATACATGTCTAAAATTCTCAAATAATCAAAAAAATAAAATGAAATCTCTGAAATACTTACTATATGTAAATATATTAGTAAATTTCTTGTTAAGTCATAATATAGCAGTAAAATTTAATTCTGAAGCTAAATTTCTCGGTACCTACCTGTAAATAAGCTAAGAGAAGACATGGAAATCAGCACTTTATTATCATCCTTTACTATACTGCAAGATGGAAGTTAAACTGACGTAAACATGACCCTGTCTCAAAAACAAACAACAAAACAGACAGAAGAAAGAGAAAAAGAACCTTACTTGTGAATGTTCTCTTTATTTTAGTTATAGAACATTTTGAAATGTGTATGCGCTGTATCAAATAACATTACATATGTGTTGAATGAAAATTCTGAATATCACTTGTTTAGAGTTCTGATAAACTGCTATAAAATGAGAATTTGAAAAATAGTCTGAAAATGATTGTAGTTATAACTAATTTTGTTTATGAATATGAGTTACTAAAATTATTTTCTATTCATGTTGTCAGGTTTGATGATTCTCTAATCCAAATAAAGTGAGTTTTTTTTTTAAATGGCAGTTTCAAATTCTATGTTGTAGTAACAAGAAAGACTATTTCCAAATACGAGATTGTTTTTCAAGACAGGTTTTCTATTGTGAGCCCAGGCTATCCTGGCATTCTGCAGACAAAGCCAGCCTAGAACTCACACCTGTCTCAGTATCTCTAGTACTGAGATTAAAAATGTGTGTCACAACCACAAGACCAAAATAGACCAGTATTTTGATATCAATATTTACTGAAATTACTAAAAAGCAACTTAAAATTAAGTTCTCTGAGGAATAAATAAGAAAAACTTGAGTCCTCACAAGGTCTTGAATTTTAAACCTTTTATTTTAATATTTTAGTAGGGAATTATTTTAAAATTTAAACACTTATAAAATTAATCCAATAATTATTCTTTCAAAGACCAACATATGATCATCAAAGAAAGCAAGAAAGCTAAAGTTGTCATTTCAAAACCGTATTTTACTTTAATTAAGTGTGAAAATTGGGAGTTAGATTTGCGTTAAAGTATTACCAAATATTTAATGTGCTAAATTCAAAATGCTCTGTATTTTGCTTTCACTTAAAATAACTTTTAGTTATTTTAAATTCTAAATATCTTGTTTGTTGCAAGGCTATGCTTTAATAGCTGAGCTATGGAAGAGGCCAACCAATTCTTGGTTTAACTTGAGGCCCTTGCACAAAAGAGAGCCCATCTCACATGGATAGCCAGGAACTGAAGACTCAACAGCCTAGAGACCTAAGTTAAAACAACAACAATGTGTGTGTGTGTGTGTGTGTGTGTGTGTGTGTGTGTGTGTGTGTGTTGATATTATGTGGAAATAGTATGTGGAGAGAAAGTCTAAATTGGAGGTCTCTATTGGGTCCCTCCGTATCGTAGTTCAGGGCACATCATGAAAAATTGAGAGGAAAGATTATGGGACTCAGGGTTGGGGAACATGGGGAAAATAGCAAATAGATTTAACTAAGCAGGGCTCACATGGTATCACAGAGGCATAGCAGAAGGCAAAAAACCTACATTGATGTATTTGTGGAACTCCTAACAGTGGGAGTGTTATGTTGCTTACTCTCTTGCCTGCTCTTCAGACTCTTTTCCTCCTATTGGGTTGCCTTGTCCAGTCTTAACATGAGGGTTTGGAGTTGTCTTATTGTATTATGTTTTGGCCTCTTGTCTGTTGTCTGTTGGAGACTTGCTCTTTTCTGAAGAAGAAATAGAGGGGAAGTGGATCCAGGGGAGAGAGAAGGTGAAAGATAGCTCAGAGGAGTGGAGAGAAGAAAAGCTGTGCTGGAGATTTATTGTATAAGATAAGAACCGATTTTCAATCTAAAAAAAAATCTACAAATATTTTCTAAAGTGATTTTTAAACATTCTTAAACGTTTTAGATATTATAGTCATATCCTTATGTTAACCTTACCTTAAATTTATTTGCAAGATCTTAAGCAACACATTAATTGAATCATCCTTAATGCTTCGTCACCATTTTTATAAAGTATTTTCTTACAATATTTTAACCAAAAAATGAATACAATTATTTTTATTATTGTGTTTAAGGGAAATAAACTTAATCAAACTTAAGCACAATAAAAATTTGTGCATTGCACACACTAAATAAAAAATGTACTCATGTTTAGTCATTCATCAAACAGTAAGTATAGCAAATATCAAGCTGACATAAATGAAACAGCTGACATATGGTTTTTTTTTTTTTTTGTAGCTAATGTCTAACAAAGAGTCCCTAAATATCAGCTATCTTTCACTCACAAGATGCTGTAATTATCCCTGATTATGATGTGAAAAAGTACCACAATTTTTCTCAATGTTGTTTGTGGAGATGGTGCTTCAGCCAATAATTGAAATACATAGTTTATTATTCTGCTTAACCAAGCGTACAGTAAAGCATCTCAGGATATTGGAAGTTATTCTATAAGATATTTTCATTCATACTTTTTAAATACCTGATGATATTATTACTTCAGGGATATAATTTATCATAAATCCCAGAAAAATTGGTACTAATGTAGTGAAAGAGATTAAAATTTTTAAAAAATAAAGTATCCACATCACTGGTATCTTTACAGGTTTAGAAGTTCAAAATAGCCATTAGTTTTTTGGACACTAGTCTTGAAGAAGTTTTTGGAAACAGGAAATAGACAATTTTCCAGAAATAGAATTTAATTTATGTCCCACTTGTGAGCAGAAGAGAAAGGCCTGAGTATGTGAAGTCCTGAATGAAGGCATTTTGTTGATATGAGCCTGCCATATCAAAGACTAGAGCCTCAAAAATGCGAATATGATGTGGGACGGCAAGGCCTTCCTCTGGTCCATCAGCAGGTATTGATAGTGTATTCAGGAAGTGTCCACTACAGCTTTCTCTAACCAGGTATGTATTGCTCCATTATAGAGATCTCTACCTGCTGAAACCTGATTCCTTTATCCTTGTTTATACCAGTAAACCTGCCTCCATATTTTGTTTTCCTTTGTTTGTTTTGTTTTCCCTGTATTGACTTCAATTCTTTCCTCAGATGTTTACATTCATCACATTAAGGTCCTATGTACTCTCCATCAGAGAGCTCAGTCCTCCCAATCTTAGCTACTCTGTGTGTTCATGAGTCTGTGTGTGTTCATCTTTTCCTCATTTAATTTCCACCTCAATCATGTTCATGCTAAATAGGATATCAACTGACAGTGCTTGGTACATTGTTCTTTTCATTTGTCTTAAATTAAAATATAATTCCATGTCCCTTTTCTCTTTCCTCCCTCCAATCCCTTACATATAGACCTACTTGCTCTAACTCTCAGATTCATTGACTCTTTTTTTAATTGTTGTATACGCACTCAGAGACAGAGTGAGAGAGAGAGAGAGAGAGAGAGAGACAGAGAGAGTCAAAGAGACATGTGTGTGTGTGTGTGTGTGTGTGTGTGTGTGTAACATAGTCAGTGTGTAAATATAGACAGACTGTTACTTGTATGTGTGTGGTTTCAGGGCCAAGCAGTTGACATTGGATACCTAATTAAGGTGCTCATCCTTAGAGAAGATGCTTCCTGCTTTCAGATTTCTTAGCTGCCTGTATAGTCCTTTACTTAGGGTTGGTATGTTGTGAGCTTTCCCCATTTTGTGTTAGTATTTATATTGAAATCTTCCTTGCTTAGGTCTTGTTAAGGTAGCCATATTTTTGAGACCACGTGTATCTATCTTCCCTGTTATTTATAGAAAGGACAATCTACAATCTCACATCAGACTCCCTGTTCCTCTGGCTCTTACAATCAGTCTGTCAGTATTCACAATGTGAAGATACTTATGGGATTTGTAATATTAAGATATTCACTCTAATTGTCTACCGTTTGTCTACCGTTTGGGGGTTAGGGGATGGGGGTAGCCACTAGAAAGACCCAGATGTTAGGAAAGCAAGAGACTCCCAGAACCCAATAGTCACAACTTTAGCCAGTGGCTTTTAACCCACAGAATAAGCAAGAACATTTTTAGGACTTTATAGAAGTTACCATCAGTATTCACTATAGTTAGAGAGCTAGAACCTCCAGAGACCATCAGTCTTTAAACCCATACCAGAGTCCTACTGTTTCCTGTTTCAACCTGCTCGAGGCCTGGAGGCTCCCAGAAATATTTATTTTGTGGTTGCGATAATAGTTGAGAATGGTTAACAGAAGCCAGGGAAATCAACATGTAAATAAAGTACAGTTTTGTTAATTAAAATATTAAGAAACAGGTATTTTTATGTATTCATTATATTATTGGAGCATTTCACTTTTAACTAATGTTCACAAAGCCTTTGCAATGTAACAACTATTTCTTGGTGTCTAGCATTTTCACTGAGTGAAAAGAACAAAATCACTAACCTCCAATTATACCTATGTCATTTATTTTAGGCAACAGCTTCCTCTCAGTAATCTTTGCATTTTCATTATAAATTTTGGAATTTATAATACAGAAAACCTCATTGAGTACTGGAACCCTTTCATATCCCAGGTATCTGAAACTTTCTGGAGGTTCCCCTCACCCCCTGCAAATGGATTTTTACATTTATTCTCCTGGACCTGTGGTCTTCTCTCCTGTTCAATCCTCTACCTGATCTTGCCTCCACTTGCCCTCCCCCTCCACTCTGCCTCCTGTTATTATTTTGTTCTCTTTTCTAAGTGGAACTGAAGCATCCTCACATAAACCTCCTTCTTGTTAAGCTTGTTAGAGTTCGTGTACTTTTTTGGCTAATATCTACTTATCAGTGATATTCATCCTTAATGTGCTTGTCCTTTTGGGTCTGAGTTACCTCTCTCAGGATGATATTTTCTAGTTGCATCCATTTGCTTGCAAAATTTATGATGTCCTTATATTTAATAGCTGAATAGAAGTCCATTGTATAAATAAACCACATTTTCTGCATCCATTCCTTTGCTGAGGAACATCTGGGTGGGTTCCTGCTTCTGGTTATTATGAATAAGACTGCTAAGGATATAGTAGAGCACAGGTCCATGTAGTATGATGGAGCATATTTTGAGTATATGTCCAAGAGCAGTATAGCTGGGTCTTAAGGTAGAACTATTTCCAATTTTCTGAGGAACTGTCAGTTTGACTTCCAGAGTGGTTGTAACAGTTTGCAGTCCCACCAGCAATGGAGGAATGTTCTTCCTCCACATCCTTGCCAGCATGTGCTGTCACATGAGTTTTTTATCTTAGGCATTCTGATAGGTATAAGATGGAATCTCAGAGTCATTTGCATTTGCATTTTCCTGATGACTAAGGATATTGAACATTTCCTTAGTTGCTTCTTGGCCATTAGAGATTCCTCTGTTGAGAATTCTCAGTTTAGCTCTGTACTCCATTTTTAATTGGGTTGTTTTATTGGAGTATAACACCTTTAAATATTTTGGATATTATCCCTCTATTGGATGTAGGGTTAGTAAAGATGTAGGTTGCTGTTTTGTCCTACTGACAATGTCCTTTGCCTTACAGAAGCTATTCAGATTCATGAGGTCCCATTTGTCAATTGTTGATCTAAGAGACTGAGCAAATAGTTTTCTGTTCAGGAAATTTTCCCCTGTGTTTCGAGGGTATTTCCTACTTTCTCTTCTATTAGATTCAGTTTATCCTGTTTTATGTTGAGGTCCTTGACTCAATGGAGGATGACCTTAGCTGAAATGCTCAACAGTGGCAAGATGGAGCCTGACGGGATCACCTCCAGTAGATAGACAGGGCTCCCAATGGAGGAATGGGATCACCAAACTACATCAAAAATTTTGACCCAGAATTGTTCCTATCTAAAGAAATGCAGGGACAAAAATGGAGCAGAATTGAAAGAAAGGACATCTAGTGACTAGCCCAAATTGGGACTTATCCAGTGGGTGGGTACCAGACCCTAACACTATTACTGATGCCATGTTGTGCTTGCAGAGCCTGACATGACTGTCCTCTGAGAGGTTCTATCAATAGCTGACTGAGACAGATGCCGGTACTTACAGCCAACCATTAAGCTGAGGTCCTGTACCCCAGTGGAAGAGTTAGGGAAAGAATTGTAGAAGCTGAAAGGGATTGCAACCCTGTAGAAATAACAGCAGTATCAACTAACCAGGACTCCTGGAAGCTCCCAGAGACTAAGCTACAAACAAAAGAGTATACATGGGCTGTTCTATGGCCTCAGACACAAAGGTAACAGAGGTGTCTGGATTTAGTGGGAGAGGATTAATCAAATTCTATAGAGACTTGATGCCCTAGGAAAGGGTGATGAGTATGGGAAGCAGCAGAAGAGGGTGTGTGAGGGGGAGAGGAGGTGGGAGAGGGAACACCTCAGAGTCAAAGGGGAGGGTGATGAGGTGAAGAACACATGGAAGAGGGTCTGTGTAGGGGAGTAACATTTGGAATGTAAATAAATGAAACATTTAAAAATAATGCAGAATACATTGGCTTCGTGAATTTTAAGTATCTTATTTTGTCAGGAATAAGAGTAATTAGGTTTATATTTTGAAATAAAGTGAATCAGTGGTACCAAATTCTTTCTTATTCTCTTTGGTCAGAAGAAATTTCTAGCATATGTTTTAATACTTTCTCCTAAGCAATTGGCTTTTCAAGTTACAGAATGACAAATTTATACAATTGTTCCTTTTTTGTAACAGTGTAATAGGCTATGGAAATATTAAACATAATGTGATAATGTTTGTAATATATGATTTTTTCAAAAGTTAGTAAAACCAAAATAAACAAAATGTTTCAAATATATTGTAAATATTGCATTTGTATTGCTTTTATTACATTCTTAGATGTCATTTATTAATTATATGTCACTGTATTTATACAGAAGACAATGGTGACATTTAGGGAGTTTTGTTCTTTCTCAGTTTAAGACCTCTTCCGGGTTCCAAGAGCTAATCTCCACTGGACGCAGGAATTTTTCAAACAGTAAATAATTTTAAGGACTTGTACCTATATCTAAGATTCTTAGTTTACCTAACATTATCTGCCATCTGTAAACCTTCGCTACTAAAAACTATTCTTATTGCCATGTGAGATTAAGTACATTTTCTCATAGTAGATAATGGCCACAGAAGTACTTAATAGTACATCCTATTCTTATTTTTAATGCATCTTTGTTTAAGGAAGTTTAAAAGGCATGTGTATCTAATATAGAAATTAATATTTCTTATAGAAAAGTGAGCTGTTTGAAAGACCTGGATTTTTTTGTTTTGTTTTGTTTTGTTTTGTTTTGTTTTTTGAGAAATGAATCTGACTTATTTTTCAAGCTTAGCTACTTGAACACATTAGGAGAAAAGAGGTAACATTCAGAAAAGAATAAAATGTAGATTTCTCTATGACTTTACTACTGACCAGTTACCAAAGAAACACATAGAATAACAAATTACCTTATTTTAATGCACCCAGTCAATAATTAATTTACTCTTTAATATCAATAAAAAAGCACTTGTTATCATGTTGATTTGAATCATGCACAGCACATTTAAGAAAGAAATGATGATCCTTAAAAGAGTCATGTTAGAGTAAATGGTTCTTATGGTATTGAAGTTAAATGAATAAGTCTGAATACTATATTAATATGTTAAAGAACAAATTATGTCATATGTAATATTGGTTATATTTTTTTCTTTATTTTTATTGATTCTCAGCTTTGAGGATAGTGACCAGTGTAATAAAAACATCTCATAGTTGTTCCTACCATATTATATAGAAACAATACCAAACAGATAGGGAATCTTTCATACAGTTTAAAGTTGAATTTTATCCACTACTTATATAATAGGAATACTACATCTCTCTCCTAAAATATACTAAAATGATAAAATATATTTTCCTGTTATCTTTGAAAAGTAATATTGTTAATTGTTAAAAACTTAATTTTGTAAAATTATTCATCAAAGTAGTAATAAAGATATTTGAATTAAAAGTATTAATTAAAAGATAATTTTAAAACTATACCACCATATTACCTTTGTACTATATAAAAATTCTTTAGAGCAGGTTCTGTGCATTCTTTATGTAGCTGACACTTTTACTAACACTAATTCTCAGCAGCCAGACCGTTCCCTGAAGACAATTAACTTCAATGTAGTTTTATCAGAGGTAACAAATCAGTAGTCATTGATGAATTCAAACCTGTAAAATAGGTACATGTATCTATAACATTTACCAAAAAATAATAATATAGCAAATATCATATATTGTACCTCTTAAAGCAAATAATTTTACTGAATTTCTATAAATGTATACATGCTAAATTAAAGAGACTACTTGTCCATAGATGGGTTTAGCAAGTCTTAATTTTGTAGAAGCATGATTTTAATGAATGCGGGTCTTGAGATTTTCTAATTTGAGTTGAAATAATAGATTCATACTACAAACCAAATTTTCAGAGGAAGGAAAAATGAAAGATACATACACACAGAGATGAGCTATGTATTTTTAAAGTAAACATATAAACATATCTAATGTTCATTGAATGTGAAAGGAATATCAATTCATATTTCATGAGCTATATAATTTATCTAAATAATTTAGATAAGTAATACAAGAAATCTTCATTTCCTTAGACAAACAGAATAAACAAATGCTTGAGATAAATAGATTCCTGTTCTAACAGCCTGACTGCTATATACTTCGAATAGCTTCTTACAAACAACATTTATATATTCCAAGTACATTAGTTAAAAAATGCATGTTCTATTACAAATAAGAAATTCATACCTAATAAATCCCACTATATAGTTTTTTTTTCTATTTCCCACAAAGATGAAACACAATATTTGGAAATCAGTTCTTCTTCTATGACACAAACACTTACCATATTTAATTTACATAAAAACAATAAGTTCAATAAATCCATTTCATGAATAAGAGATAGAAAGCATAAACACATATAGGTGAAAAATATAAAACATATAAGCCTCATTCTGGTATAGTTGCCCATCTTTCTTATTCCAGCACTGGTGAAGCAGAGGCAGGTAGATCTTTGTGAGTTTGAGGCCAGCCTAGTTACATAGCAAGTTCCAGAACAATCATGATTACTTAGTGAGACATTGTCTCAAAAAAAATAATCTCATTATTGTAAATGCAAACTTCTTAAGGAAATTATTTCTACTAAACTCAGAAGAAAATAGTAAGGCAAGAAGCTAGTGGGATTTATTTTTTCAAAAAAAAATGTCATTTTAAACTATAAATAATTGAGAGTGTAGTTAAACTAGAAACAGAATTTCCTGTTAGTTATTTACTATGTTCTACATTTTCAGACATCATTATATGTATTCTTTTTTATTATTATTATTAGATATTTTCTTTATTTACATGTATATTTTCCCTTTCCCAGGTTCCCCTCCAAAAAACAAACAAACAAACAAAAACAACAAGAACAAACCCCTTTTGTCTCCCCCATCCCCATGCCTGCCACCCCACCCTCTCCCACTTATTGGCCCTGGCATTCCCCTACACTGGGGCACAAAACCTTCACAAGGCCGAGGTCCTTTACTCCTATTGATGATCGAATTTGCAATCCTCTACTATACACATGCTGCCAGAACATTCAGTCCCACCCTGTATAGTCCTTGATTGGTGATTGGGTCCTTGGGAGCTCTGAGGGTACTAGTTAGTAATTGTTGTTTGTCCTAAGGGGCTGCAAACCCTTCAGCTCCATAGAACCTTTCTCTAACTCCTTTATTGGGGACCATGTACTCAGTTCAATGAATGGTTGTGAGCCTCTACATCTGTATTAGTCAGGTATTGTCAGAGCCTCTCAGGAGATAGCTATATGCTTGTCCTTCCTTCAGTCTCTGCTCCATAGTTAATCTCTGCCACTCCTTCTGGGGGTGTTTGATTCCCCTTTTTAAGAAGGAATGAAATGTCCACCCTTAGGTTTTCCTTCTTCTTAAGTTTCTTGTGGTTTGTGGGTCGTTCTTCCTGTATTCCAAACTTCTGGGCTAATAACCACTTATCAGAGAATGTATACCATGTGTGATCTTTTGTGATTGGGTTACCTCACTCAGGATGATACTCTCCAGATCCATCCATTTCCCTAAGAATTTCATAAATTCATTGTTTTTAATAGCTGAGTAGTACTCCATTGTGTAGATGTACCACACTTTCTGTATCCATTCCTCTGTTGAGGGACATCTGGGTTGTTTCCAGTTTCTGGCTACTATAAATAAGGCTGCTATGAACATGGTGGAGCATGTGTCCTTATTACATGATGGAGCATCTTGTGGGTATATGCCCAGGAGTGGTATGGCTGGGTCCTCTGGTAGAACTATGTCCAATTTCCGGAGGAACCGCCACACTGATTTCCAGAGTGGTTGTACCAGTTTGCAATCCTATCAGCAATGAAGGAGTGTTCCTATTTATTATATGTATTCTTGAATATTAAATATATAGAAACTCAACAATTATTGCATTTTATTCCAAATTTTCAGGTAATGCTGTAATTCAAAGCCAGTAATAACACATGAGGATTACCAAACTTTAAAACTTTACAATTCAAATTCATGTTAATGTAAAGGTAAATTAATACTTATGGACAAGTATAATATTTGATATTTGTATAATTTTTGATAGATAATATTTGCATAAAATATGTTTAATATTTGATGGATAAATATGTGTTATAATATTAAATCAGTCTTATCTGTAACACCTAATTAATATTCCAATGTTGAATTATATGAAAGGATGACTTAATTAGCCTTAATTATCAAGGACAGCCTGATCTCCCAGTCATTTGGATACCTGCCCAGTGGACTGCTGAACTCAGGTGCCTAACCTCGGTTGTGGGATCATTTCAAAATGCCATCTGTTTTGAGCTCTACCTGGCCTTTTCTATTCCCTATGGTCAGTTTGTTAAAATATTTCTGTTAATTTTGTGCATTTATGATCATATTAGATAAAACTGTGAAGTAACTTTCATCTCCCCTTGTAATCAACCCATTTCCCCTCTTCACTTCTGTGCAACTTTCTTAAAGTTCCCTGAGTCATTCCATATGTGTTCAGACAGCTCCAATTCTCCAGCAGCACTAACTCATCCTCGGGCTGGCATGCCTAACAACCCTCTCACCTCTGATTGCTGACTTAGCTGCCAACTATTTTAGTCAGCATTCTTAGTTGTAAGTTATAAAAATGAAAGTTGGCTATTTCAGTGTAACATAATGGGAAATTTCTCAGAGTCTAATATATTTGTGGAAGACAAGAAGGCATTTTGTTCTAGGATTGAGAAAAAAGATGTAGCAATGTAGTTAATGATTGTACAATAATCTTCTAAATTGCTGGAGGAAAGTAATATTTCCAAAAATATGAATTTTCTCATTATATCTTAAATAGTAATGTCAGGTTAATTCATAGCAAAATGGTATGGGGATAACCAACCAATAAATACTACTCACCATCTTTTGATAAATTTCCCCACTTATAAGATAATGGTGATGGTAGTAATAGGAAGAAACAGAAAAATTAAATTTATTATTATTACTATCTATTGGAATTTGTATCAAAGCAATACTATCCCCTGATTTGAAATAAGAACAAGGATCCTGCCAAGGATCCAGTCTGCACCTGTCTACCTTGGGAACAAACTCAGTGGCCAATCCCACAGATCCCAGAGCTTAATCATACCAGTATCTCAGGGTCATAGAGGCAGCTTGACAACCAGGAACTCTGACACACCCAGAATCTCAGGATCACAGGATCCCAGAATCACAGAAAGCTGGACTCTGGGGGGTTCTGACGCAATCAAGATTACCGAAAGGACAGGCTCCAGTAAGATTTAGCGAGGGCAGGGAGCACTACAGAAAATCAGATGGCAGGACGCAAGCATAAGAACAGAAGCAATAGAAACCAAGATTACTTGACATCATCAGAACCCAATTCTCCCACCATAGCAAGTTTTGGATATACCATCACACCAGAAAAGCAAGATTCAGATCTAAAAATCACTTCCCATGATGATGATAGAGGACTTTAAGAAGGACATAAATAACTCCCTTAAAGAAATACACGAGAGCACAGGTAAACAGGTAGAAGCCCTTGAAGAGGAAACACAAAAACATCCCTTAAAGAATTACAGGAAAACACAATCAAACAGGCAAAGGAAATGAAGAAAGCCATCCAAGATCTAAAAATGGAAGTAGAAACAATAAAGAAATCACAAAGGGAGACAACTCTGGAGACAGAAAACCTAGGAAAGATAGCCATAGATGCAAGCATCACCAACACAATACAAAAAATTAGAAATGAGAATATAAGATGCAGAAAATACCATAGATACCATTGACATAACACTCAAAGAAAATGAAAAAGATCCTAACTTAAAACATCCAGGAAATCCAGGACACAGTGAGAAGCCCAAACCTATGAATAATAGGTTTAGAAGTGAGCTAAGATTCCCAACTTAAAGGGCCAGTAAATATCTTTAACAAAATTGTAGAGGAAAACTTCTCTATTCTAAAGAAAGAGATGCACATAAACTTACAAAAAGCCTACAGAATTCCAAATATATTGGATCAGAAAAGAAATTCCTCCTGTCATATAATAATCAAAACACCAAATGCACAAAACAAAGAAAGAATCTTAAAAGCAGTAAGGGAAAAAGGTCAAGTACCATATAAAGGCAGGCCTATCAGAATTACGCCCAAGAGGAATAGATGGCAGAAATAATCAAACTCAGGGCTGAAATCAACAAAATAAAAATAAAAAGAACTATAGAAAAAAATCAGCAAAACCAGGATCTGGTTCTTTGAGAAGATTAACAAGATAGATAAACCCTTAGCCAGACTAATCAGAGGGCACAAAGACAGCAT
>JADRCD010235224.1:0-15314 GCA_019843815.1 Montemys delectorum
GCTTGTTCTTGTGCAGGACTCATGTAGGAAGCCAGAAGACAGCATCTCAGGCATCATTTCCACTTTCTACTCCAAGGTACACTGAGCCTCGTGAGCAGGGGGGAGGTGGATTGATAATGATGCCTCATCTGGAACTGAGAACTCACGGCATTTTGGCCAGCTATGAGTATCTGTGTTGACTGCCACCTGTTGCAAAGAGAAGCTTCTCTGACTATATCCCAGATCTATAGGTATAAACATAAATACTTAGGAGACAATTTGACAACATGACCATTTAGTAAAATGACAATAGCTTGTTCTACCCTCGGGCCTGTGACCTCCTTAGCCATGGGCTTTTGTCCAGGTTTACAGTGCCAGGCATGCACTTCCTTTTGTGGAACATGGAATCAAATCAGAAAGTGGTTGATTACCCCGGAGCAGTCATGCCAGTGTTGTACTAGGCTATTGTGCTCTCGCCTGTCAGGTTGATACTGTACCATGCAGGGTTCAGTACTGGGGAAGACTGTTCATATCCTCCCCCTGCAGCATCCCTCACAGCATCTTCTGCCACTCTGAAAGCTAGCTAGTAGGGACAAAGGTCCCTGGCCAGTTTGAGATAGATTTCTCTGTGTCCTGCAGGAACAATGTGGAGTGTTTTCAGCACTAGGGTCTTAGCGTCTAGCTTTGTGGGTAACCACAGTCAGTGTCAATAGCTTGTGTCGCTTTGGAGACCACAGGGACCTTCCTGACCAGTAACTCAGAGAGAGGTGTCTCACGCCTGGCATTGACAACCCTTATTACATTTAGGGTTGAGCTGTAAGTCTGTCTCCTTGGGTGAAGCCAGCCTATCCCATGCCTCCGTGGCACATGTCTGTTTAGTCGTCTCTTCTGTGTCTTGACATAGCTCTTCAGCAGGATGCTTTTGAAAGGCTAACTAAACCTGTGAATGATCAGTCTTTCCTAAAGCTCCATCTTACTCTCCATGGCAGAACTGTTTTAGGACTGTTGGGTTCATCTGTTGAGGTATGAACTCACTTTGTAGCTCCAAACTTAATAATCTTCCCAAGTGCTTGGATTAGAGGTGTCCACCAACACGCATGGTGTGTTACCAGATCTCTAAAGTGCTTTTCTCTTATTTCAGTCTGAAATGAAATCTGTTAGCTTTCTGGAGTCCTTTCTTTGTCACACAGGATGTCTTTAATTTTGTTGATCCTAGTGCCATTTTGACAGACTTGGCAGCAGTCGGAGAAGAACCGTGAGCTGTGCAGTGAAGTGTGCACTGTCCCTTGGCACCGTGTGTCTGTGATGCTGAGGTATCATTGTTTTAATACAGCAATGATGGTTTTATGAACATAGCGGCAGAAATGAACATTTTCTTAAATTACTGTGAGTTTTTCCTTTGTGTTTATAGTGTAATTTGTGTCTCCACAGTTAGTTAGCATTTGTTTGAAGAATGGATGTTCTCTTCCATTACAAAGACAAGCCATGTTTTAATGAAAGCACTGTCACAGACAGCGAGCAGCCTAGACCTCCTTTCTCTCATGTCATCGCAGCATGTCCAAAAGGCGCTGAGAGACCCAACCCTTTTTCTTTCTAAATGGCATAATTGGGGGGTTCCAGGGAAGTTGACATAGCTTGGAAGGTCAAACAGCCTTAAATTCTTGGCAGAGAACATTGTTTTTGCTTTTAATGTAACGAGGCTGTGTATGCTGTAGTCAACTGTGAGGCAGTCTCCCATTGAAATGCCTCTTTGCAGAAGCATGACGAGGTTTGATTCTCTTCAGTTCCTGTTTTGAGAATTATTGAGCACTTTTTTTTTAAATAGAAGGTAATTCCTTCTCCCCCCCAGCCCCGCCCCTTAAACCACTGTCCCTTTATGGCCTGCAAGTTGGCCCATTTGGTAAAATTGCTTATCACTGGTCCTGATGGCCCAATTTTGATCCCCAGAATCCATAGTGAAAAGAGTGAACCTCCTCCTGAGAGTTGTGCCCTGCCCTCTCCACTTCAAAGCTATGAGTGTGTGAGGCCCAGTAGGCACAACCCCACCAGCATTCAGGAGGCTAAGGGGAGGAGTGAAGACACTCAGCTCACCCTTGCCTTCTCCTCCTGTTCAGCCTAGGACATTAGCACATATAGTGATCTGCTCACACTGAGGGTGAGTCTGCCCTCCTGAGGTAAGTACCTCTGGAGATGCCTTCATAGACACATCCACGGGTGTGTCAATCCAGCCAAGCTGGCATTGAACTTCATCGTAGCAAGAGTTGGGGTGGATCTCTGATGTGTCAGAACATGAGAATTAAGAACTGTGTGCCCAGTCATCCTGCCTGTGATCTAAGCCACTCATTTGCTTCTTGCTAGTTGCACGATCTCTGACAAATTACTTGGAATAATAAAGAGGATGAAACTTAACTTCTCTAAGCCTCAGTTTCCCCACTTATAGAATAATGGTGTACATAGCATATACTCTATGGATCTGTGACTCTGTAGATATATAAACACATAAATCACTTTGAGTCGTGCTTGGTATATAACTTTGTGTCATATATACATATATATGTGCATATATATATATGCATACACATGTGTGCGCGCGCGCGCGCGCGCGCACACACACACACACACACACACACACACACACACACATATGCTTTAAGTTCCTCTGCTTAGGATAGCCTTCCAAATGTCAGGAGTGCAGAGGTATCAACTTATAATTTATTTTAGCATTTATACTCCCTCATTCTTTATATACTTTTAAGTCCATCTGGATTTTATTATTCAATTTAGTGAGAATCTAATCTCCCTGCCAAAAATGGTGAGCTCAGTTGCTCAGCTCCAGCTTATTGCATAACATGTTCTCCTTCCTACTGAGCTCAAATGCTACTCTGTCATTTTACAGCAGGCCATCCTAGTTAGTGCATGCAGCCATAGCCACTTGCCACTTACTGCTCCTGACTCTGTGGACCAGCTGCTCCGTTATTCTCAGGCCTTGCTTACCTGACATTGGTTAGACTCATTAGATGTCTGATCTCGATACAGTATGGCCTAGGATTTACTTACACACTTGGCAGTTGGCTTGTATGTAGTAGGGATCCCTGGCCCCTGTATCCCTCATGGCCCAGTGGGCCAACCTAGCTAATTTATCTGGTGGCTATAGGTCCAATGTCCAAACACCTGCCCCCCCCTCCACTTTGTGTCCTGAAACTCACTGTGTAGACCAGGCTGGCCTCAAACTCACAGAGATCTACCTGCCTCTGCATCCTGAGTGCTGGGATTAAATGCGTGTGCTACTGTTCCTAGCACTCAAGCCCTTTTCAAGCCCTGACCTGTGCTGTTTTGGTCTGTGCAGATCACAGAGGTGGAGAGATGCATGTCAGCTGTTTATTTGGAGAAGTAAAGAACTCTGGGTCTATTCTCTTTCTGTTAGCATCACTAATACCACAACATATTAAATATTACATTGTATTACATTACAAATGCTTTAACTTGGGTGTTTATGTTGAATCCAAGGCCTTCTCTGCTATGCAAGAATTTTACCACTGAATTCTACCTATAATCTGTATTTTATTGTCATTAAAATCTTATTCATCCACCAGTGTGGTCTCAAGACTATTTTTCTAATTGTCAAGACTTATTTAAAGTGGCCAGTGCCACAGGTGTCCCCAGGATGGTGGCATTAATTACCCAGCCCTTTTGTAAGTTCTGTGACATGTCAAGTCATTGCTCAGCACACCACAACAGCTGTCTGAATTCTTAGGTCCTAGACCCTTATTTTTCATTAGGTCTCTCAGTTAATGTAGTTGGTCCTGGCCTGCTTGCTAATCTTGCTTGGAGAGTAAGATGACTGGAATCTAGCACAGGGCAGAAATGCAGGGCAGGGTATATCACATGACACTCTTCACTGACCACTCATCTGGGTGACTCCAGGACATCTTTCTGGGATGAGTGGCTAGGTTAACTGGTAGCCACGCAAACTGCCCATGAAGAGAATTCTCACTAGAAACTGTGTCCTACAATCAAGCCTTTTTGCCTTGTAGATTGCTTCAAGGTGTATTAAGATAGTTATGAGTTTTGATATACAAGGTGGCCAATCAAGTCTCCTTCCTTCTCCTCCTTTCCCTTCTCTTCCTCCCCCCTCCTCTGTGTCCCACCCCCCCATCCTCCCGTCCCCTCCCCTGTCCTCTTTCCTTCTCCTTTTTTACCCTTCCCTCCTCTCTTTTTCCTTCTCCTGCCTTCCCCTCTCCTTTCTCCTCCTCTCCCCTGTCTGTCCTTCTACTCACTTTCATTCCATTCCTTTCTCTCCCTCCCCCTTCCTTTCTTCCTGCCACCTCTCTTCACCCCCCTCCCCAAGCCGAGTGATTTCTTCATGTAGCCAAGGTTGGCCTCAGCTTGTCATCCAGCGACCTCAGCTTCCCAGGCTCCAGCTCTGTGGTCATGTATTTCCCTGCCTGACATAGATCTCAGATGCATGTGTTCCAGCCACTTGGTTACCTCGGTGCTTCTGCTTGACTGAGCAGATACTCTCCTATCTCCAGCTACATGTCATTTGTATACCATTTAGAACCTCCCCACTCAGGTTCTGCCCTGTTAGCATCCCTCTCCCACACGGGACTTGCCACTCTATCACATTCTCTGGGGGCCTCTTTAAAATGCCTCTCTTGAAGTTGGCTCATGGCTGAACCAAGCCCAGGGCTCCACGGTATATCCCTCCAGGAAATGAGCTCATGATGTTTGTACATGGGGAAGAGCTGGCTTCCTGTGAGCAGAGATTTTCTAATTGCTGAGCACAGAATTAATACTTAGTTTTAGGGGAAATCCTTCAGCTTAAGGGACACAGCTTTAAAAGAAAGTAAGCACACTGTCAATCTCCATATCTCTGTTTTTATAACTCTGAATCTCCTCATTTGTAAAATTGAAATACTGCCATTTAACCACCTTTAATGTATGGGAGGACCTGAGGGACAAAGGAAAGGCAAAGATGTGATGCTCATGTTAATTCAGTTCAGGCTGAAGTAAAATTCATTGGTGCCTTTAGTACTTAGGAACGAATGACATTTCAGAAAGCTATTGATGTCACCTAGATATCAAACATGTTTCAACATGTGAATATTTTTTGTTACCTTTGCAAGGTGGGAATTAGACACCCAGATTTTCTTTAACCTAAGCATGCTCGGACTCCTGCAAAAGATGTGTGTGCAAGATAGTTGTCTGTATGCACGAGTATACAAATATATACATAATTGTCTCATTCACTGTGCATTCAGCTATCATTAACAAGATCTCTCAGACTGTTACCCAGTACAGGGTTCTGTGCTAAGCCTCGAGCAGCAGAGAAAGAGAGCCTTGGCCATCTTGTTAACGTCAAACCATTCACCAGAGAAGCTTCGGGAAATGTGCTCTCATTCAAGTTGTAAGAATTTCACGTACATTTGCTTGTCAAAGCAAGACTCATTGGTAGGGTAAATTAAAATAGGGAAATTAGACGTAACCTCTGGTTTGGCTTGTGTCTGGCCACTCTTTTTTGGGCTGAGATCTTTTTCCTGCATTTGAACACCAAGGCTCTGTTGAGCAGAGGGGAATGTTTACTGATCTGAGTGTGTCGGGTGACGTGTGTGATGTAATGGCTGATTATCATTAGTGCTTTAGAAAGGGACTTGGCTAATTTTCCTCTTTTGCAAAACAGAGGCTCTATTAGGCATAATTTTAAACAGAAAGCGTGTGGTTTGGGGTTTGCTATTTGTACTTTTTCCTGCATTTAAAACTTCCTTCCATTCTGTTTATTTGCATGGCATTGATATAAAAAAAATCATTTTAAGTCTTATGGAAATCTAAGAGCTTTTTGGTGTATGGCTTTTAAATGAGTGTAGTTTTGGTGTCAACACAGATGGTCATGTGGTGAATCCCTCCAGAGGCTGCTTCATTCACCGCCCATGGGAAGAGGAACAAGGTCCAGTGGACTGGAAAGGTGCAACTGGGGACGTGATGCTGTGGCTGGCCCAGTTCTTTGTGTCACCATTGAAGGCTATGGGAAGTTCTGTTTCCAAAGGCAGTAGAATAGTTAAATGAGAAGACAGGGCAAAGGGATATACCGTCAGTTATTTAGGCGTGAATGAGAGTTTTAAAATGAAAAACAAACCAGAAGAATGACAGTAAAAAAAAAAAAATGTAGATTGTAGATTTTCACAGTTGGATTCTACTCTTGGAACTTTAGCTAAGAAGTTCACAATGGAAAATATGCTCACCAGTTGTTTATGTATTAATTACTAGCTTTCCACAGTGACTAAATGCCTGTCATCATTTTACTCTACAACAGTTCACATATTTATTTTATTTTCTTATTTAAAAACTAAACTAGTACAAAATAGTTCATCTAATTGAAGAAATCGAGGTTAGAGAGACAGCACTGAGGGTAAATAGCTTGCCGCAGAAGCCTGAAGACCTATGTTTGAATACATCCCCAGAACTCATAGCAATCCAGGTAGATTTGGTGGTGATCTAAATGTTCCTGCTGTGAGATGGGAGGTGGAGGAGGTGGGAAATCCTTAGATACCTGTGCGGTGGCTAGCCTGGCGTACATAGTGGAGAACACTAAAGATACACTGTCTTAAGGTGAGGGTAAAAGACAGCCTGAGACCCCAAGGTTGTCCTCTCACCTCTACAAACATACCATGGTATGTGTGTGTTTCCCAGAATTTATACACATGAATGCACACACAAATGACACACATACACATGAATAAATATATATGCACACATAGGTACACACAGGCATACACACATATACACATGCACATATGCATACTTACACATGAATACATGCACACATATATACATAGTCCCCACACAGGCACATATGCATATATACACACACACATACACACATGCACACACACACATACATATATATATATATATATATATATACATAGACACACACATATATACATGGACATAATTTTATGAAATAAAGTTAGCTAATTATGAATTAGTAGTAAGTTACAAATAATGATACATAGACATGTTTGTACAGATTTGCAATGAGTAAAAAATTAAAGGTGGAATATAGTTTTAGAGTACTTAAAATTCCTTTTAAAAGACTTATTTTTAAAATTTTGAATGTGTGTATGTATGTATGTGTGTGTGTATGTACATGTGAGTGCAGGTGTCTGTAGGCATAGATTAGGGAGTTGGATTGCTGGAGCTGGAGCTGAGGGTGATTGTTAGCTGCCTGACATGGGTGCTGGGAACCCAACCCAGGTCCTTTAGAAGAGCAGCAAGTGCTCTTACCCATTGACCCATCTCTTTAGCCCCATTACTTAAAATTATTAAGCAATTTTCTTTTGGATAACAATTTGATGAGCAATAAGATAACTTTTCTACAACAATGTGGATATGCCTTAACTCCTCTATACTTAAAATAGTTGCAAGGGTAAATTTTATGATAATGACTTCCTGACAAAGGGTGTGGCTGCAGATTCCTGGTCTTCATGAATGTTTTCTGGAGGTGGATTTCTTCTTTCCTGACTCTAGTCCTAGGCTAGTTCCTCGGCCTCAGTTGTTTAGTGCCTTTGCCTGCTGTTCCTCTGCCTCTCAACTCCAAGGAGGGTGACTAGGGCTGAAGGCTGTGCTGGGACGGATACGGGAGTTAAAGCAGTGTTCCCGTTCCCTGTCGGACCTTCACTAGGTCTCATTCAGACTGAGTAACGTACAGAACCCTAGCACAGCCATGTGACGTTCACTTCATCCACGTTGGAATACAACCCGGAATACAGGCCAGTGCTTCCAGCAGAAATGTGCTCAAGCCACAGAGCTGAGCCATTTATGAAATACTTAGTTTCCTAGTTGTTATATTAAAAGTGAAATGAATCAAGTAATTTTTAGGAATTTGATGTCACTAGATATGTTAAAATGTCACTTAAACATGCAATGAGATAATACTGAAATGTTTTACACTTTGTTGTGAGCCTTCACATACCTGGCTTATCTTAGACCTTTACACTTCACATGGTGAACGGGGCTAGTGCCTGCTTTTCTGGATAGCACGATTCTACATAAGGGGAGTTTTATATTATTTCTTATAATGTATATTTATTACATATATTGTATGTATGTATGTATGTATGTATGCATGCATGCATGCATATTTCACTGGTATGTGCATGCCAAGGCAAGAGTGTGGACACCAGGGGCTGCAGAGATGGCTCAGTGGTTAAGAGCATTGGATGTTGTCCCAGAGGTTCTGAGTTCATTCCCAGTAACCACATGGTGGCTCACAACTATCTGTAATGTGTTGATGCCCTCTTCTAGCATGCAGGTGTACATGCAGATAGGGCACTTGTATAATAAAATAAATCAGATAGATAGATAGATAGATCTATCTTTAAAAAAGTATAGCCAGCAGAGGAAAGTGTGTAGAAGTTGATCCCTGCCTTCCATCATGAGTTCCAGATCCAAACTCAGGTCTTTGGACTTAGCAGCAATCTCTCTGAACCATCTTGCAGGCCTCAATGTCTCTCCTTGATCATTTCCTTCCCCACAATCCTTTCAAGTTCTCATACACAAGCAGACTGTCACTGACACAATGACTCTTACTTAGTGTCGGTGTCAGATGGGTCGGTGGCTCTGCTTGGTTCAGGGATTCGGCTAGGGTGCCACCATGTAAACCTCAGAGTTTATCAGACTTGGGTCCCGGTCCCCTTGATGTTCATACTGCCTAGTCTCCTTAGACTTGTCAGAAGCTGCGGGAGTGGCATCTGCCTGCTGCTTGTCTTCCCATCATCTTTTCCACAAGTATTTATTGTTTCCACGGCAGGGTAATATAAAGGGACTAAACATCTTATATTTTTCACCAGTCAGGACCTAAGAAACCATTGTAGACTTTGGGGTCATTTTGTGGCATCCTTGGAGTGCGATTGGCTGGTCGGTATTGGTGGTGGGCTGCCTTGAGGTGTTCTAAGCTACAGGGCTTTGTGGGAAGGAGTTAGTTTCAGCTAAGATGTGTATGCACGAAGCATGGTTATAATACTGCAGCTCCCCTGGGCTTAGAGATGTAAAGCTGATTGACGTTAGTGACAGTAGACCCTCAGTCAAGGGGAGAGCAGAGCTATTAGCATTCTCCTTTAATAACCATCTGGGATGCTTTACTTCCCTGGGGCCATGTGCAGTTCTTCTAAATTGAATGCACGCATACCCTTTGTCTGCATGCTCTCAGTCAGCATTTGAGGGTCTGCTTGCTAGAGCTAGCCTAGATGGTAAATTTAACATCAGGATTTTATCTCAGTAAGTTTATCAGATTCAGAAATGTGATCCACAGTCTGGATTAAAGCACTCAAAGCCAGAAGTGAGCAGCGCACATCTGCAGCTAAACTTTTTCTTCTGCTTCTTGTTTGATCTTTTCTTTATCTTCAAGTTGGCCCTTTGAGATATTCTCAGATGTAAGATGTTTCTACTAGTACACTAAAACTATTGATGGATCTGTTATAAGAAAATGAATATCTTACCTGTTTGTGCCAGTGATGAGTGAAGAAACCTACAAGTGACCTCCGGTTTTCTGTAACGTATGCGGGTTGCTTTCATATATGTTATCCGTTTCCATGTTTGACCCCATCTAGTACAATTAGCCTGTGTATCTGCTTTCTCTAAATTGAGTTCTGAATGGTTTGATTGCTAGTTAATGATCGTTGCATGCCTTATAGACCTTTCGGCCTGCCTTCCTCCTTCCATCCCTTTCCTACATCTCTTTGGTTCTTCTTTAAATAAAGGAACAGAGAGCCTGTTTCCAAAGGACATAACTTTGTGATCTTTCACAACAGAGAGCTGTGCCATCTTTAGAAGAACACCTGTGCACAGCTTCACTTTGCCCAAGTCTAGGTGTGCTTTTCTGTGTCAGGGATCTCATGACTCAGTGAACCACTTAAAGTACTAGTGTAGTCCAGGGCCCAGGGAGGAAGGAGTCTTCATCAGGGTGGTCCTGTTAGCTCTCATCTTGTGTGTGTGTGTGTGTGTGTGTGTGTGTGTGTGTGTGTGTGAGTGTGTGTGTATGTGTGTGTATGTATGCAAGCAGGTAAAAATGACTTAATATAACTAAAAGATGCCATTTACATATTTAATTGGCATTAACTTAAAAGCTTTTCACTCTTTATGAAAGCTATAAATGGAGTGTTGTTCATTAAGAGCAGCAGCTATTCAGCTTGTGACTTCACTGTCTCCTAATGGCGTGTGTGTGTGTGTGTGTGTGTGTGTGTGTGTGTGTGTTGTGTGTGTGTGCGCGAGCGCGTATGTGTGTATGTGTGTTTAATCCAGGACTCAGGGAGCTACATATATAGTTTTAAAGTTTCCTTTTAGATGGTTCCTAATCCCTATATCAGGATATTAAGTTCCAGGGCAATCCTACCTCCCATCCAAACTTGCTTTGGTGATTCCCCAGCCACCGAGCCATGCTCTGTGGAAGTAATCAATATTTATGGACTGTATTCTTCCATCTTTTACCTGACCTTGTGCCTATGAGCTAGGTAGGCACCTGACCATTGAGTGACAACCTCAGCTCCCACCTCTTAACTCATTATAGAGGTTTGCAAGAGGATCTTCCCTTGGTTGGTGGAAGCCTTGGTCTCAAAAGTCCCACAGGTCTTGATCTTTAGAGTCAAGCCCGTCATATGCCTGTTTAATCCACTAGATAAGACTCATCACAGTTCTCTGCAGCTGTAATCTGCCTTTGCCTTCTAGTCCAAGGCCTTTTGGGATTTTATTGTCTGTCATGTTAGCTCAACACTTCTCATTGTGACGTTCCAAGGTTTCTGAAGGGTAGCACTCTAAGCTTTCCAGTCTTAGCTCCTGTATCTCCAGAAGCTATGCTGGTCAAGATAGATAGTTTTTCTTCTTAAGAGACCAAGACCCTTCAGGAATGAGAGAACTAGATGGCATTGTCTGCCTCCTGTGTTCATTTCCTTTTAGGAAGAGTTAGAATCTCTCACCATCCCAGGAATTGCCCAGTTGGCTAGGCTGGGGTCTCACAGCCCCCGAGGCTAACCTGTCTCTGTCACTGCAGCACTGGCTCACAAATGTGTTGTATAGACAGAACGGAGTGCTGTACATCTGACATTTCTTTAAAAGTAATTTTTGAATATTCTGATTACAAAAGTATTAATAATCGAGGTGATGAATATTTTAGTTACCTTCATTTATTTATTTCTTTCACATATTAAAATCACAGTATCACTTTGGACTCTGTACATTACACATAGGCATAAGAACAGTAAGGGATATAGAGATCTTGCAGTGCATCCCAGTTTGGTTCCTTGCACCTTAAGTGCATCTTAAGTTCCTGGCAACTGACAACTGATGGTAACTCGAGTTCCAGGGGATCTGATGCCACCATTTGGCTTCCGTGGGCACCAGGCATACATGTAGGGAAAACACTCATACACATAAAATGAAGAGACATTAAACTTGTTTTAAAAGTAAGCAAAATTCCAAACAGTTTTGTTGAAATCTAATTTGCATACCAAAACACATTATTACTGCATTGTTTGAAGATTTTAAATAATTTTAAGAGCTGTACAACCATTGCCATAATCCAGTTTTAGAAGGTGACTTTTTTCCTAAAAGCTCCTTTCTTCCAATTGACCTTAATCCTCTGTCCTACCTAGCTGTGTGCAACTGCCGATTCACTTTCTATACAGTGGCATTTTCTATATTCTTCAAACAAATGGGATGAAAAGTGACGTCTTTTACAGCCGGCTTCTTTCAGTTCACACAGTGCTCTTGCGGTTCATCTGTCCTGTAGCAAGTGTTGGGAACGGCTTCCTTTTCACTGATGAGTGCTCTTGCGGCATTGATAGCCCGTTTTCACAGTCTTGATTTACCCAGTCATCAGTTACCCAGTCATCAGTTACCCAGTCATCGGCTGATAGACTGGCTGTTTTCCCCTTCTCCTCAGTGGATCAATAATGCTGTTGAGAGTGTTTGTGTGTATTATATGGATATGTGCTATTTATTTATCTAATTATTTATTTGCTTTTTTCTCTACCATCTCAAGCCCCTTGCTTTTGCCATCCTTTCCTTCAGGAACAGACTCACCAGACCTTGGTCCTTTCCCTGTTCCTGCTTCCAGGCTCCTTTGTATAATCTCCTGCTCCACCTCCTCCATTCAGCACTTTAATTTTTCTGAGTCAGTTGGCAACCACCCCAAGCCTTCCTCTCTCACATTGCTAGGAGACAAAGCTGATCCCACACGCTAAAACCCAAGCCTTTGGGAATGCCCTGAGTTATCTTAGCTACTCCTGAGTCACTGTAACCAAATATAACAGAAGCTACTTGAGGTGGAAAGATCTTTTGACATCATCAAGAAGGTGAAGTTCCTGACGGCAGTGGGATATGGCAGGTGATGACAGGTGGAACACAGGTTAGGGCTCCTCACATGTTGGAGGACAAAGGAGCAGAGATCCAGGACTGGAAGCTGGGCAAGGCTGAAACCATTAGAGGTCCATGCTTTCTACCTCCTTCCTAAAATCTGGAATACCCGACACAGTGCCACCAGCTGGTCAAAAGAATGACCAAGGACTCAGACCTGGGAGCCCGTGAGGGCCCTTCATGTTTAATGCATGTTTAATGCTAACCACGGTGGAACTTGCCCATCTCTACTCTTAGCTTTTTCATGTTTCTTCTGTCTCAAAGGAAGACTTTGTTCATTCTTTAAGATCAGCCTCTTTTTAAGCCCTTGAATCCACTGACGGCCTCTTACAAACTGATTGAGTGGTCAGCTTCTCTGGTCATTTTGGTCTCTCCCTTTGCTTCTTCATTACACCCTAACACTTGTTGAGGTTTCTCTTTTAGATTTGCTTTAAGAGGTGATCCATCCTCCCCTGTATTCATACACATGTCTGGTAAGAGTGGTCTACTTTTATTTTCTCTTCTTTCTTATATCTCATTACATATCCACTTCAAGTTGTGGCTAAATGAAACCCATAAGATGAAATGTAGTCTACTAGCAAATGTGAATTAGACAGAACAGTACTTGTCAACTCTAGGCTTGATACTGGACTGTAGATGTCTAGACCTGTCTCCTTTGTCATGATTGAGACTCTATACAGCAGCTTCCTAGGTCCCCATCCCCAGCCCTGGCAGCCACCTTCCTTTGTGTTTTTATGAATCTGACTTGGCTGGTCACCTAACATACTGCCCTTATACAGGTGCACCACTCCTGGCCTTGGCACCAATCCAAACTATTTTCTATAGTGACTATTTGTTTATATTTAACAGTCATATAAAAGGATTCTGATGTGTCCATATTACCTCTGTCATACTTAGTGGTGCACACCTTTAATCCTAGCACTTGGGAGCCAGAGGCAGGCTGATTTCTGAGTTTGAGGCCAGCCTGGTCTACAGAGTGAGTTCCAGGACAGCCAGGGCTACACAGAGAAACCCTGTCTCAAAAAACAAACAAACAAAAAATCCTAACCTCTCACCTGATGTTCACTTGACTTGCTGATTTCCTAACTCAACCTTAGTGGGTTTTATTAGTGACTGTCATATTTAGTAGGCTATGCTCACACCTAGGTTAGAAAGAGTGTATGCTGAGCAGGCACCAGAGCTCTCTCTGATGCATGTGTTGAGATTTGGTCTGTTGCTATATTTTGTAATGCTAAATACTGGCCCTGGTTTCCTCAGGGAAGAGAACACACACACACACACACACACACACACACACACACACAAAGTAATGCTATGTGACCTTGTTCCTTAATTTAAAACTATTGGTTAAATAAAGATGCTGGTGGCCTGTAACTGGGCAGAAGAGAGGTAGGTGGAGTTTCGGTTCCTGGGCTTGAGGTGAGAGGCAGAGACCATGAAGAAGAAGAGAAGAAGGTGGAAAGAGGAGAAGATGCCATGGGGTGGGTGAGTCATGAAAACACGTCCAGGAGGGCTGGTCAGTTGGGTTAAGAGCTGCCCAGATGGAACCTAACAAGTGATAACTTGGGGCTATGATAGGGAAGTAGACATTCATAGCTCAGAGGGTAGATATCTGGCAGCTCGTGTCCTTTAAAGCCTTATCATAAAAACAAAGGTTTTGTGTCTCTTTATCTGGGACCGAATGATCAAAGGTGGAGTAGAAACTCTTGATTGAGATTAAAAATGTCCTACAACAATGTAAGTTGGTTTAAGAACCCTTCAGCCAGGTCTGGCAATCTTTGTTCTTGTTCTCTTCCTTACCCAACTCCTATAATACTCAATAATTGTTTTGTATGGGTGATAGTACCTCAGAATTGAGCCCTGGATCCCTGACTTCTTGACTGTGTCATCTCTACACACATCCAGGTCCAAGTGTACACACTTCCTCCTTAGAGAGTTGGACTATAATCAGCTACAGAAGTTAGGTAAGAGTTTTAATAAAAAACAGTTTTTTTTTTAATTTTGAATAAATTTTTCTTGCCCTGATCAGAATTCCTGATCAGAAAAATTATGGTGTATGTTATGGTAAAGGCTAACACTGACTTATATGACATATAATGCAGTGGGTTGTGAAGCAGCCTCTGACATCTGCATCTAAGCTGTCCAGCCATACCCGACTCCTTATTGTTCCATTAGAGAAGAGCTCACTGCCTGACTCTTTCCCCCACATCATCCTTTAAGTTAAAGGGAGCCATATGATAATCCTGCTCACAGTGTCCCAAGTGCTTTAAGCTCTTAGTGAGCTAAGAACATTATTTAACATCATTTGTTAATTTGTTGTAATTTGGGACCAGTATGAAAAACATTTTAAGAAAGACTTTGACACATCATTTATGCAGTTGCAAACCTTGTATTAAGGGGACGCATGTTGGCATGCACTTTAAAGTCAGGAAAGCAGGCGTGGTCATATTGAAGGTTGAATTTAGGTCGTGCCCAGGGGAGTGGCCACAGAAGGCACTGAACGTTTCCCTTTTTGCTTGCTTCTATACTGTGCGGATAAGGCAGACCGTATATATGCATATGGGAATAATTAAATGCAGAGATGCAGTGGGTTGTTAGCCAGAAAGGATGCCTGGAATATGTGGATAAGCTTGGATATTTGTTTAATGTTAATTGGAATATTGGTTTTCAGTTAAAGATGCCAAATCTTTAGGAAAGTAATTGGATTTAGCTTCCTATTTAGCAAACTACTTCAAATCCCTGAAGTGTTCCACATCCGAAACCAATTTTTCTTGATTGTATCAAGTCTACTCATAAGCAGAACAAGAGTTGACATAGGTTTTTAATATTTAAAGTATTTCTTGACAAGGCTTCAGCAAGGCTGCCTGTCCGAGCCCTCATGGTCAGGCACACTGCACTGTCCCAGGTCAGGCACACTGCACTGTCCC
>JADRCD010235224.1:15324-34370 GCA_019843815.1 Montemys delectorum
TCCCAGGTCAGGCACACTGCACTGTCCCAGGTCAGGCACACTGCACTCTCCAGGGTTGGTGCCTAAACCCGTCTTGGGACAAGCTACACATTCTCTGCTCTTGTCTTGTGTATGTGCCTTTAACTTCTTCATATATATATATTAGGAAATGCATTTTGTGTGTGTGTGTGTGTGTTTTTTTTAGTGGCTTTTGAGTCTTGACAGTCTCCAGATGTTGGAGTGATAGGTGTTTGGGGTTAGTAAGCAAAAAGCCTCATAAAAATAGAGCATTTGGTCATTGAAAGGCAGTTAATTCAGTGGCAGGTTCAGTAAGTGTGCTAGTAAAGATTCACTGGCGAGTGAGTCTCTGTAAAATCCTTTGCAATTGGAAAGGTATGTAGAGGTGTTTGTTAAGATGGCTTTAGCCTCAAAGAGCATGGCTTTTTAATATAGACGACAATTAGGAAGGTAGGCCCATGTGCTTCTCTAGTCTAATCTTTTACCATTGAATACAATTATTTAAGAATTCAAAAGAGAAATGGTACATGACAAGTGAAATAAGAGATTGTTAAAATAGATGTGCTTTAGTATAATAATTAATAAACCACCTGCCTGATGTCAGTAGTGACTGTGGTGGTTTGAGCAGTAAATGTCCCTAGAGGCTTTGACATTGGAACATTTTGTCCACAGTTGGTGGCACTGTTTGGGGAAGTTTAGGAGCTGTGGCCTTACTGATGGTAGTAACTGTGTCACTGGGAACAAGCTTTGAGAGCATGAGGCATTACCCCCACTTTTCCTTTGCTCCCTGCGTCATACTCCCAGGCCGAGAAGTGAGCTCTGGGTTTCCTGTCCGTGCCTCCGTGTGCCTTTGGATCCATGCCTGTGCTCTGCCGTGCTGGCCTCATGCCTCTGGAGCCCTGAGCTCAATGAGCTGTCCTCTGTTGGTTACCTTACTCATGGCATTTTATCACTGTGACAGAGAAGCAAGCAATACCGTGACTGGCAGGAGCTCTGTAGATATAATGTGTCATTCCAGTGTGGGTGTTTGTTTATTTGTTTGCTACTAGGACCTGTCTTGTTAGAAGAGTTCACAGCCTTGCTTCTGGGCCATGCTTCTTCTAGGTCCTTAAACTCTTTAACAAGCAACCACTGCATATTTCAGTTGACATAGATTCCTTTTCAGTCTGTTTCTAGTCTGTCTCTGGTTAAGATTACCTGCTAGCACTGCTGTGTTGGCCTCTGTGTTTTGGTGCCTAGCGCAGAACTGGGAGTGCAGTTCGTTCCCCCATGTGATGGGGGCTAGTTATGGTGTGTTTGGGGGAGTCACTGGTTCTTCCAAGGGAAGCTGGTATTCTGTGTGGAAGCTTCCGGAGGTTTGCCTTCCATTTCTGCCAATAATTTTCTCTGGGGCAAGACGATTATTTTGCTAATGAGACATGCACTCTCTGTTACAAGTTGCCCACCTCTGTTTATCGCTCCCACTCCTGGAACCGAGCAGTCACTGTAGGTATCGTGGGCAGCCTTCCACCGCTGTGACTGCATTTAACTATCAAGTTGTTTCAGCACTCTGTTTTGTCACTGTGGAAATTTTATGATCTCTTCACGCTTACAAAGTAATTATCTTGGAACAAGAATGGGCCCCATCATCTTTCCCATGTTAAAGAAGTTAGAGACATTTGAAAACTTTACACTTGTCTCATTTGAGATAAGTTATTTGCTTCATAGTAATTAGGTTTCCATTTATTTTCTAAGCACATTTTCCCATGAGTGTCCTAACCAGAGGACTAGGTCCAATGTTTCTAAAACAGAACCGTTTAAGAGCTGTGGGCTAACAGTTGGGATTATTTAACAGGCAATGTACACCAAGCACCTAGAAAGAAAAGGTAAGGTTTTTTTTTTTTTAAATAAATTAATGTTTTGGACACTTTATTATCAATACTAGGCAATGGGTTAACTGACAATGTCTGTAGCCTGTAGTCACCTCCTAGTCTAGTTAAGACATAGTTTCCAAAGTTAAGGTATGGAGAACCAGATTATTGAAGCTCTTTCTTCCTTTAAATGCTCTGTTCTCTGCCATTTGAATTCTCTTTTCCCTCAAGTTAGAGAATATGTGGTAAATATGAATAATGATTTGATCATTTCATTATTATGAGTTAAATTGAAGCCAACTCTGGTGGCACATTCTTTTGTAATCCCAGCACTCAGGTAATTGAGGCAGGAGGACTGCAAGCTTGAAGCCCCATTGAGCTATATAGTGAGATATTGCCATTAAGAATATTATTTCTTGTCTTTGGCTGGGCTTGCATTTGGTTTGTTCTTAGTTTTCCTAATTTTTGAGTTGCATTGTCAAATCATTTGTTGTGTTCTTTCTGGTTTTTAATGTCAACACTTAGAGTTCTAATTTTCCCTTACAGGATAGCTTTCAGTGCGCCCCAGAGGGGTTGGTGTGTGGTGTTTTCATTTTCATTTAGTTCCAGAATAATTTTATTTTATTCTTGATTTCTTCTTTGACTTATTCAGCATTCAGTACTGAGATTGCTTGATCTTCTTTGGTTGGTATGCTCCCAGGGAGTTGCTTGCTGTTAAGTTTATTGCACCGTGGTCAGATAGAATGCACAAGGTTATTTAGATAGTTGTGAATTTGTGGAGGTGTGCTTTTTGTCACAGGATGTAGTGTAGTTTCGAGAAGCTTCAGTGTGCTTTTGAGTAGAGTGTGTGTTCTTTGGTGTTTGGATGGTATCAGCTGACTCTGATGTTTCTCAGTTTGTTTTTGTCCAGATGACCTGTCTATTGGAGAGCATAAGGTATTGGAATCAACCACTACTGATGGGTTGGATGTAATTTTATTCAGTTCTCAATCCTTGGCTTGTCCTCATCCTTTCCGTCAGCCTTATGTTTATGTTGCTTTGCATATCACTTCAGTCATTTATGCCCCTTGTTTTTGTTACTGTTCTATTGTTGTGAAGAGACACCATGACCAAGACAGCCTACAGAAGAAAACATTTAATTGCAGATTTACTTGCAGCCTCAGAGAGTCAGTCCATTATCATAGCAGGGGGTGTGGCTGCAAACAGGCAGTGGGTGATGGTGCTGGAGACATAATGAAGAACTTTACATCCTGATCCACAGGCAGTAAGCACAGAGAGAGACATCAAGCCAGGCATGGGCTTTTGAAACCTCAGAACCCAGCCCCAGTGACACACTTCCTCTAACAAGACCACACCTCCTAATCCTTGTCAAACAGTTCCGCTCCCTGGTGACTAAGCACTCAAATATGTGAGTCAATGGGGAACATTTTTATTTAGACTACCAACCTCTTAAATACTCAATTCCATTGAGGTATTTATTTCTGTCTTTTTTAAATTTCTTGAATTCTTTAAAGAAGTTTATTACTGTTCTCTTAAATTCTGTGTCCCCAAAGTTCATCTATTCTCATTGGCAAACATTTCTACAGGACTAGTAGGCTTTAGAGAGGAGATACTGGATCTTATTTATGTTTTTGTGATAAGACCTAGGCACGTAGGCTACTTTAATTAGTTCTGTTTGTGATATGGACGGAGCAGGCTGGGAAAGAAGCATGCTGTGCAGGCAGGTTGGGCCTAGGTGTTGGAAATGCCTTAGGTTGAATGAAGTCAGGTGGGTACAAGACACTGGGGGTGTACAGGCTGTGTGTACATTCTTAGGGTATGGGGTAGACCTAGCTGGGTGGAGAGGTTGGATGTGGCATGATAGGAATCTGTTGCTTTGGAGTTAGGCATTAGAAGTCCTGGCTGAAGTCTAGAGATTGGTTATGGTGCAGAAGAGAGTGGCCAGTCTAGGTTAGGGTAATGGATGTGGGACCTAACCTCTCCTATTGGATCTCAGGAATATTTCACGTTATTTTAGATATTGTTAGAACATGTTTCTTAAACCTATGTAGTATGGTTATTTATGCCAAAATGAATATAATTAATTTTCTGGTATTGGATAATCCATTTCCATAGATAACTTTACTACTGTAAATATTGCTCAGTGAACTTCTTTGGAGTTAAAACTTGGCTCATTATTTACCATGTTTCCTTGAGTAAGTTTCTATTGTGGACCAGCTGTTTCCAGGTCAGTGTGTACTTGCAGAGGCATCTGACATATGTGTCCTTCCAGAAAGGCTAGGCCATGATTCCTCTGTGCAGTAGCAGCTGAGCTCAGCTTTATGCCAACACTGGGGCTTGTTTTGTTTTGTTTTGTAATGAGGTCTCTTGAAGCCTCCTCTGGCCTCTGCTGGTTATATGGTTGATGACCCTGAGCTCCTGGTCTTCTTTCTCCCACCATGGGCTGGGATTGCAGGTGTGAGCCACCATACCTGACTTGGGGACAATTGTTAAATCAAATCAACAGATGGCATCTTTGCCAATTTAAAGTTGAAAATGGTATCCCCTACTTTGAGTGTGACTTGGCAGTGTGGTTCACTGTTCCTGTCCTTGGCTGACACTGAGATGAGCTGTTGTTCTCTTAATTATTATTTTTTTATTTATTCATTTGAGCTAACTTTCAAAAGCTCTGTATTAGATGGAGGGATAGTGTTTGAGGCTCATAATCCATTAGTCGAATTCCAGTTTTTCTCCCATTAAAAAATTAGAATTATTTATTTACTTAAAATATTATCTTAAAGGATTAGGTGTAACAATATTATAGAAAAACAGAGACATACATGTTAGTGACTATCTGATGAACGGGAATAATATATTGAATTAAGCTAAAATTTCCACCCAATAATTCACTTTACTTGGCCTAAGAAGAATGAGGAGATTTTACGGTTAGGTGATCATGTTCTAGGTAGTGTTCTACTAGTACGCTTGAGGACTGTGAACTGTGTTTCCCGCCAAGAAGCGAGGAAAACCAAGCCGTAGTGTTTGAAGAAAATGGAAAAGATCAGAATTTGAAAGATTCTCTCTAGTTGTACTCCTTGGGGTGCTATCTCTTTCCTTTGGTTCTGTGTGATAACAAATGATCTAGAAGAGATGCTGCTTAGTGGCCTGCTCTGGTTTTAGTGGACTTCTGTTTCATTTCAAAGGCTCCTGCAGGGTGCGGGATTTCCAGAGGGTGGTTTGCTGCTTCTGTGTGCTCCGTCATTGTAGCCATGTAAGGCTTTCTTACTGGTGACAGCACTCGGGGACAAGATAAACAAGCATAAGGTGTCCTTGTGCTGCTAAATGAGAACTGCACAAGGTTTGGGGACCACAGCCGTCTGTCATAGGTTTAATGTGACAAGATGGAGAAGAAATGACTGATGTAGAAATAAAGATGAAAAGGACAGTGAGGGACAAAGCAATCAAGTTAGAGAAAGCATGCATCTTACCCATTGGGGGTCCTACCTACCCGGGGATCCCACTCAGAGCCTTTCACATGCTTGGCAAGAGCTTGAATACTGAGTGTTATTCCCAGTCCCTAAAGATACATTCAGTTAAGGTTTTTTTAGTAGATCTTATTGAGAATGCATGGACACACTTAAGAGAAAATTTAGAGCACTTTTAAAAAAAGTTTTATTTATTATTATTATATCTAAGTACACTGTAGCTGTCTTTAGACACACCAGAAGAGGGCGTCAGATCTCATTACAGATGGTTGTGAGCCCCTACATAATTGCTGGGATTTGAACTCAGGACCTTTAGAAGAGCAGTCAGTGCTCTTAACCACTGAGCCATCTTTCTAGCCCCTAGAGCACTTTTTAGAGGCCCCAATTTGGTTATTGTTTGCCTGTTTCATGAATTTTTACTATAAATTTTAGTCAATTTTAAATCTATTCCCCTCTCACTGGGATTGTTTTCAATGAGCTCTTCTACAACTTTGTGTGCTCATTTGTGTGTGTGTGTGTGTGTGTGTGTGTGTGTGTGTGTGTCTCATTGAGTTTAATTAACTACTTCCCTGGGGGTGGGTGAGAAGGTATCCAGTAGATGAGGGCAACTTCCCTTTGGCAGAGAGAGAGAGAGAGAGAGAGAGAGAGAGAGAGAGAGAGAGAGAGAGAGAGACACGCGGGGGCAGACAGAGATGCCTTTAATCCCAGCACTTTGGAGGCAGAGGTAGGTGGATTTCTGCGTTCGAGGCCAGCCTGGTCTACAGGGTGAGTTCCAGGACAGCCAGAGCTATACAGAGAAACCCTGTCTCAAAAAATAAACAAAAAAGAGAGAGGGGAAGGGGGAGACAAAGAGAGACACACAGAGAAAGAGAGAGAGATCTCACAATGGGATTAAATTGCAATAGTCTATTTTGGCGTGGAAGGGCCTCTGGGACTCTCCTTTACCCATGATGAGCTATCGATAGGCTATGTCTTATGCAGATAACAGTGGGTGGTGTGAACTCATGAGTGCAATAGCTAAGTTGTGTCCAGAAGGTAGTATCTTTGCAACGTATCTCCCCATGTTTGACATTTCCGCTCCCGCTGGGATCCCTAACTCTCTGGAGGAGCTGTAGCTGTCTCTGTTGAGGCAGAGAGCTCTGCCCTCACTTATTCCTTGGTCTTTGGTCAGTTATAAGTTTCGTATATTAACCATCACCTGCTGCAATAGAAAGCTTATCTGATGAAGGCTAGACACAGTACTGTGGTACATATAAATGTGAGTGTTTCAACACACAACTTTAAGTCCATGCATGGGAGGCAGAGGAAGGTACATCTCTGACGTTTGAGACCAGTGTGCTCTACATAGTGGGTTGAAGACCATTCAGTGACATAGCAAGCTCTTATCTCAAAACAGGGCAGAAGAGAAGAAAGCAAAATGAAAACCTGAATGCAAATAGGGGCTGGAGAGCTGGGCAGTGTTTACAGCCCTTAGTGCCTCAGCGCTTCCATGGTGCCTCACAACAACCCATAAAATTCAGTTCCAGGGGTCTGACGCCATCTGCTGGTCTCTGTGGGCACTGCATGCACATGGTGCACATACATAATACATAAAAAGATTTGTAAATATAAAATAAATCTAAAGAAATTTTAAAATAGCAAATAACAGCAGAAATACTTTGAGTATGTAGAAGGCAGTTTGCCAGGTTTACAGACGCAGGCACGAGATCCCTCCTGTAGAACAAGCCTCAAATCCAGTTGAAAAGTGGCTTGTTACTCCTGAGACAGTTGTGCCACTTGTACACTAGAAGGCGTACTTGGCCTAATTTCCAGTGCTTGAGAACCTTCCTCTATTTGTGCCATCATTATACTGGATGGTGTATCATTGGAATTCTTGGTCCAGTTCTCAGTTTTTAAGGAACTTCCTCTGGTTTGTGGTGGAGCCTTATAATGTTATATAATCTTATATACATGCTTTTGTGAACTCAAGCAACAGGAAACTATAGGCAGTGTCTATTAAGAGAGTTTTGTCTTGTTTTCCATCATAAACACAGCACTTTATAGTAGAACATCTCACAAGATGTACTTGACTCTGTCCTGGCTTTGAATACACATACTTATCATAGTCTCCTTAGAATTCTTGCTTTTCTTCTTGCCCCAGGATTCCTGCCACTAAACCGGCCAGTTGTCTAAGGTGGGCCTGCATGGCATCCAGGGCATCTGTGGAGCCGCTTGTTCTATCCATACAAGGATGGGAAGGCCAGTCGTCAACTGCGTACCTCAAAGTTTTCTATCTAACTGTAGATATTGGGCATCATATCTGATTTCAGCTCTTTTAAGAAGTTTGTAAACCATTGCTCTAGCTATAATTTTGTAGGTTGGCAGGTGCCCCTGTGGCTCCCAAGGCCTACTCCTGCATATTATGTCTTGCCCTGATGCCAGCCTTCATGGCTTCGCTTTAATACTTCCAAAGTAGCAGAAGGGTAACTGCGTCTTTAAGAGCAGCATGAGAAGTTGCATCTGTCTTCCTGATGAAGCATTAGAATCGGGGGCTCAGTAGTAAAGTACATGACTTTGAGGACCTCAGTTTGTCTTCAGGACTGTCAAAGAAAACAAAAGAAAAAGTCGCAGTGGGCTCACAGAATACTGTTGTTCTTAACATATTATTAATAATTGAAACAATTAAAAAAAACTAAAACAAACGAAACAAACAAACAAAACCCACTTTTCTTGAAAAGCCACCGATCTTCCATGTCTGATTTCTTCACAGTGTGGTCAGGTTGATGGTGGGTCCTGCTTCTGTGTAGTTCTCTCGCCCTTTGGACTCTCCTGACACTGACCTGGCTTCAAATATTACACTTCCAAGATGTTGTACAGCTGGAAAAGGTGTGTGTGTGTGTGTGTGTGTGTGTGTGTGTGTGTGTGTGTGTGTGGTGGGGGCAAGGAGTCTTTTGTCTACACTGGTAAAAGTTTAAAACAAACTAGATTTCAGGGTTCAGAATCTGCTCCTAACCAGTATAGACCTTGGGGGACGGGACCCTGATTGTCTAGGGATCATGGATCCCTTTAATGTGCTTTGTTTTATGTTTCTTTTTTATGTGCTATTTTTTTTTTGAAATAATTACCTTGATGTGGAGCCCAGGTTGATGAAAGTTCACAGTGGTCTCGTCCTCAGCCTGCCTTATGCTGGTATTATGGGTTGTTACCCTCATGCCTGGCTAAAACAAACAAACAAACAAAATGTTATTCCAATGCCTGCTGCATGCCCGGCTGCTGAATTGTGATGGGTGTCTGGATCAGGTCACTCAGGCTGCAGCAGTAGCCAAAGCAGTCAGTCTTTGTCACCAAGGCGTTTAGCAGCTTGTGGGACAGCTCAAGCACATCTGTAGTTTACAGACAGTCTAACTGTAGAAAACTGTGGCACCATGGTGTGTGTGGGACTGCAGGGAGGGACAGACAGACTGTCAGGTGTCTTTTTGTTTTTGACATTGAAGCCCCAGTGTCCACTGTTCCTTTGTGTGACTAGGGGAGTGGGAATATTGGCTCCTCTGGTTCCTTTAGGGAAACTTTTCATTTATCTACATTGGCGAATAGGTATTCATTTAGGACCTTGGGCAGGGTATCAGGAATGGGGCAAATATATCTGAAGGGGTTGTTCCCCTCAATAGTTTTGAATTTAGTCAGGAAGGTAAAGTGTACACTCCAGAAGCTAGAGTAGGCACAGCATTTTACGGCTGATTTTTAGATTTGGGGTCGAATCCAGAAGCTATTTTAGGGTAAATAATATACTAAACCACTTGCAGATATATCATTTTTTTAATTTCTCATTTCAAATATATACCAGTTCAATTCCATTTTCACTGAATATACCAGTTCAATTTATCATTTCACATGCTAGGCTAAATGAGTTTTTTGAGGACTGTTCTATGAAAGAAATAACATTTATAGCATTATTTCCTTTGTGGTATTAATGCCTTTCTGGCAAACACATGGAGAATGTGGTGGCTAAAGTCAGGGGATTCCTCCTTTTAGCATGTCCTATTTCTAGACTGGTGACTCTCAGTCTTCTACTCCATATAGACATGCTTTCAATAAAATCCAAGGTCTATCAGCAGATAATTTCCACCCCGACTCTATTCTGATTACCTACAAGTCCTGGGTTTCCCAACATTTCCGAGGTTCCACGCAGGCACGCAGGCTCTGAGCAGCTGTCAGGAGCGGTTAGTAGAGCCTGCCAAAGAGTGAAGTATGAAGTATTATTTATATTACTAAGTATCAAGTATAGTATTAAGAGCACTAGTCCATGCACCTTCCCAGGCCTCTGTGCCAATCAAGGCCTCTTGCCCAGTTCTTCCCTAGTGTCTTTCTTTCTCCGCACCCTAAGACACTTGCCTTGCGGCCTGCGACACTGATGAGGAGAGAGGAGAGATCAGTGGTGGAGTCTGTACTGACCTGTGTTCAGTCTTTCATTGTGGGGACTCTCCTTTAGTAAGGGTTACGCTGTCTGATGGTGAGCCTACACATGGTGAGCACTGGACACTCACTACTAGGTCCTACGACTTGTGCGGATCCTGGCATGGTGCCTAGCACACAGAAGTTTCTTTAGAATTCTTACACAATATTATGATTGAACTTAGCCTCTGAAATCTGCTGGTCTGAAGAGAAACACGGTACTGACTTCCTTGGATGCTTCAGGAGATCTGTTAATATGTATCTGCACTAAGGGACGCATCTGACTGTGCATGTTGTCAGGACATAGCCTGTGCCTACTGGGAAAAGACTTCTGATTGCCTGAAGGCCAATGGGTGCGTTTTATCCATCAAAATGAGAGCAAGAAGTGACTGCTAAAGAGCAAGTTCTCCAGGGAAACCGAATGTGTGGCCAGTGTCCAACATGGTGACCTTTTGTTTCACAAGGCTGAAGTTTGCACTGCTGGTGATCTAGTCTCTCCCCACAACCCCTCTCTCTCTTCCTTTCCCTCCCTCCCTCCCTCCTTCCATTCCTTCCTTCCTTCCTTTCTTCCTTCTTTTTTCTCCTTTTTTTGTGCCAAGTTTTAAAGTTGGAGCTAGGTCACGAAGGGTCTTTTCACAGTGGAAGCCATTTTCACTCAATTAATTGGATGAAACCAAAGGCTGATTCCATGCCCTGTGGTTATTGCTTCAGCAGCAGGAGGCAGGGGTTGAGTTTCAGGCTCCTGGGTCAGCTGGGACATAAGGTGGTGGTCTCCGTGGAGAGAACTCAGTCTGAAAGCATCTTGCAGCCCCCACCTTTCTGGCTGACTTAACCATAGATGAGGGTGGAAGGCCAGAAGGGTGTTGCTGATGAGCCTCTCTTCGTGCTGCGGCTAGAGAATAAACCTGGGAAGTGAGCTAGCGAAATTCCTAAAAGGCTTGATCTTGCCCAGTTTTTTAAAAAAGAGCAACCAACAGAAAAACCACCAATCACAAGGCAAAACCAGTCTTTCATGTCATTACGTGCCCATTTAGTGGGCCGGTGAGACCCCGAGCCCGGAGCAGTTAACAGGCATACCTTGCAGTGTTGCTTTAATTTTCTGCCTCCTGTAGCACTCAACAAAATCCCATTATGCAACTGAGTAGCGTTACACGTTCTTCGAGAGTTCATTTGTTCTGCATTCCAGGAAGACTGCACATTTTCCCAAGCGTTGCTCCCCCATCTTGCTCAAACCTATAATTTGAGCTCACACCATGGCGAAGTCTTAAATGACCTTTCCCCTTGCTACCTTAATTATTCCCCACCATGTGGGCTGTTTTAGGGGACTGTGACAATGGGTTAACTATGTGCTAGTTAATGAAAATGCCTGCCACTTAGAAAGAAAAATGTGGGCTAGGAGCTTTAATTAAATTATACAACAATAGTGAGATAAAATAATATGTTTTTGAGAAAAATAGACCTTAGAAATGTCTTTTTTCCCCTTTGAAGTCAATAATAATGAAATAAGTTGATGGAAATGGGAGCTTGTTCAAAAACATCAGGTTGTTTCTTTATAAATAATAATAATTTTTGAGTTAAATTCGTGTCACCTTATTGTGCAAATATGCTTAGAGTTTGTGGTAAATAATGAACAGAGGATGCCATTAGACCAGTTTTTAATGGTGATGGTGTGATATAAGTACCTCCCCTTATTTGATTATAAATATGTTTATTTTTGCAAAATTAAGTCGAGTAATTAATGAACAGCTTTAATGAGTAGAGTCTCACAAACTAGGTGTTGTTCCTTAGATGGAATGGATACTTTGTTTAGCCTGTCATTATTCAATAACTAGTTTAATCTAGTAACAGTCAAATTCAGTGAGAACATTACTGATAATTACAGATTTTTTTGTTCGTTTGTTTTTTTCAAGGCAGAGTTTCTCTGTGTAGCCCTGGCTGTCCTGGAACTCACTCTGTAGACCGGGCTGGCCTCGAACTCAGAAATCCGCCTGCCTCTGCCTCCTAAGTGCTGGGATTAAAGGCATGAGCCATCACCGCCCAGCGATAATTACAGATTTTATGCTCAATACTAGAGTATCAGACACAGGCCTCTCTGATTACCTTGGACTAGTGTAGGCTGGTTAATTTATTTCCTAATGTTACATCAAAGAAAGAATGTAAGGGCAGGTGGAAGACATAAACATTAACTAAAAATAGTAGATGTCTGAAGAGTCTGAAGAAAAATAATAGAGTCTGAAGAGGTCTTGGAAATTAGTTAATTCACTTAAAGGAGGAATAGAGAGAAGCCTCGAATATATAATGACCTGTTCAAGGTCCTCCAACTGCTCGTAGATGAGATGGGGCAAGAGCCAGGGTCCCAGTGCAGCTTGGCGTGGTTGACAGACATTCCAGGGTCCCATGAACCTGGGTTTCTATGATTGCACTGTCCATCTCTGTGGCTGTGGGCAGGTTGTTGAAGCTCTGAGGCCCTGTCTTCTCTGTAAGCTGGGGTGCCTTTCTCACTAGAGCGCTGATGATTTCCTGTGACCACGGATCCCTAAGCGCTTAGCAAGTAGGACTCTTCTCTTTGACAGGCCAGTGACTTCCCTTAGACACAGAGTTGCTTTGTAGAAGCCATTCATGAAAACAAACAAACAAACCAAAATGAAACGATAAGGCCCTAGCACCTAGGCTCATTTGGCCCTGAGGTTTGGCCTTGCTGTTGACCAGGCACCTGACACTTGGGGGTGCTAGCGTGCAGTTGGTGCATGCCAGCTGGGGTGAGGCCTAGGCTGGGATCTATGCTGCCGCTGCTCAGCACTTTGTACCTTTGTTCTAAGGCCTAGTGGTCTCCTCACTGTGCTCTGAAGTGCCGCTGAGACATCCACAGAGACACCCCCTGCCCCCCTGCCCCCTGCCCCCCCCCAGATGAAATGTTCCACGGAAAGTTTCCTTGTGAAGCCTCTCTTTGAGAGATTTATGCAGATTATAAAGTCAAAAGAAAGGGTCATTCCAGACTTTTCTTTCCAGGCCATGAGGCCAAAACATAATTTTAGCAGGTATTAGTAAAAATTGAGAAGTATTTTCTCCATTGGGATACTTGCCAACATCTGTGTTGTCAACGTCCAAGACGGCTGAGGTGAAGTTTTCCTCTGTGGGCAGAGAGCCCTGCCGGTTGCACAGCCTGGAGCACAGCTGGGAGCCCTTCTGGGGAGCACAGCCTGGAGCACAGCCAGGAACACAGCCAGGAGCACAGCCTGGAGCACAGCCTGGAGCACACCCGGGAGCACAGCCTGGAGCACAGCTGGGAGCACAGCTGGGAGCCCTGCTGGGGAGCACAGCCTGGAGCACAGCCTGGAGCACACCCGGGAGCACACCCTGGAGCACACCCGGGAGCACAGCTGGGAACACGGCCGGGAGCCCTGCCAGGAGCATAGCCTGGAGCACAGCCTGGAGCACAGCCTGGAACACAGCCAGGAACACAGCCAGGAGCACAGCCAGGAGCACAGCCTGGAGCACAGCCCGGGGCTGGTCCACTGTGGAGGTAGTGCTGCGGGTTCTCCACAGTTTTGTGGAATTTTGGGCCGATGTAAATTACTTTTTACCAAGAAAGCTTCTTATTAAATATTGACTGCAGGTGTTTTGGGGGTGGGGAGCGAGCGGTTAAGACCTGAGTACTGGTCGCTGGATAGAGCATATTAGTCACTTGGCTACTTCCCGGGAGGTAAACTGCACAACGACCTGGTTTAATGTAGTTCAGATTAAAACACAACAAGAAGCAGGTAACCTTGACTCTTCCTAAGAGTCAGGTTAGGTGTGTCCAGGGATTTACCGCACTGTTGTGGTAACTGAAGATACCTTGCTTAGAAGTACTGAGAAAAAAGCCCATCTAGCTCTAAGTGCATTACACAAAAGAAGAATTGATAATGTTTAAAAACGCTTCCTCTACCTTATCATAATCAATGACCGTCCATAGCTATTTTTTTTTTAACATGTGAACAAATGTTTGGTGTGTGTTTGTAAACTCCAACCCTTTTATTAGGTAAAATATTGTTAACTGACCTTGGAAATATGCAACTATCTACGAGACCATTTTGCTCCGTTATAGCAGGATCTAGACAGACTTAGTGATCATTTTGTGGAGAACATCAGGGAATATTCCAGCAGAGTGCAGCAAAAGCCAGTGGTTGCAAAACACACTCCTGTCTTTCCTTAGACCGAAGTCCTCAAACCGAAGTGTGGGAACACACGGGAATTTAGCATTTAAGAAAAACAGTGAAAATTCAGAGTCCTGGAGCGGGCTCATTGTGTACAGCTGCTGCTGTCAGGATGCCCCCTGCCTGCCCGAGAGACCCTGTGCTGCTTTACCAGCAGCATAGGTCTGTCTTGAAGAAGGAATGTGGCAACAGTGCCATACAGTGTGGAAAAAACAGCATGGCATATATTGACAGGGACAGAGAATTCTATATCAGAAAATACAGATACAGAGAAAGACATAACAATTGTCCAAATCTTACCGCTAAAGGTACATAATTTCAATTTGGTATATAGACATCCAGATTTGTGAATGTGTGCCTTTATGTATAAAATCTAAATAAGAGTACAGATACTTTAAAAGGGGCCATGCAGTTTGTGGTGCGTGGAGTGTTTTTCCCGTGTATATGAGTCATGTATGAGCTGATGGTGCTCTGTACATATAAGTCATATATGTCACGTATGAGCTCACGGTGCGCTAGCTTTAGGAGCTGCCTTAGTCTTCATCAGTTGTTATGCTATGGGTTGTGCTTCTGCTTTTTGAAAAAACGTGACATCCTGCTTCACAATGCCGCGCAGGCGATGCATCTCACCCTGTGGTGAGAGATCTTCTGCAGCCGGTGTAGACTGAAGTGTGCCCCGCGATCAGTCTTCCCTAGCGCGGGGCAGCTGACTTTTCCTTGCATTAGTAGTTCACTTTGAAAAGCTTCTCTTTCTTTTTGCTGCCAACTTGTTTTTCAGAGAGAGCGAGGTATGATCATAGTGTATGGTTTCACAGTGGTGATGTTTTACCTAGGTTGGAACTGTAAAATATATTGGTTAAGTAAGAAAATAGGGATTTTATTTTACTCCAACTCATGCTTTAAAAAAGAATAATTGTTAAAATATACTACATGCATCTGTGAAATTCTCAAAGAATTAAAAATGTTATATAAAATAATATTATTTTGTACTTATGCTATGATACTTTAAGAAAAGAAGCGCACAGGCCCAGAGAGATGGCTTAATGATTTAAGGCACATTCTGCTCTTTTGATTCCAAGCACCCATAATGGACAGCTTTTAATTAGCCATAACTCCAGCTCTGGGGATCTAACATCCTCTGTGACCTTTAGGAAAGCTGCGAATCCATGACAGGCTGTACACAGACAGAAACACATGTTCATAGATAACGGGAAATGCATTTTAAAGAAAGGAGTCTAGTGACTGTATTTGGCAGAAGACAAAAGAGCTGATTATCAGAGAAACTATTAATTTTTCTAGAACAGATAATTAATAGATTCCTACTATTCAATTTGTATATTAGAATATCCGTTTGAAATATGGCTGGCACAGGAATGCCTATGAAGAAATCTTACTCAGGATGACCCATTAAATGACTCTTCATTAGAAGCGAGTGGCACTTCCTAGCCGGCCAGGACAGTGGTCACAGTGAGGGTCTGGAGCCAAGAGGCACAGCCTGTCGGAAGGTAGAGACAGTTGGAGAGATTCCAGAAGCTGCTGGCCAAGAGTCTGAAGCTCCAGCAAGCTTGCTTGGACCACATGATTGGCAACCAAGGCAAGTGTGCCCTGGTCCTCCCTCAGCCCAGTGCCTTGGACTAGAAACACTGCGTGCAGGGGTGTGATGGAGGTCTGGCTGGGCTTCCTCTGCTGAGATACTTAGTAGGGCCTCACATTGTTTGAAGCAAGTAAGGGGCATAACCCATGTAGGTGCCCCCAAAAGCTTAAAGTTTCCCTCTGTTGTTTTCCAAGTTGATAAACTTCAAACCTGCGTGTGCTTTAGAAAATAACTTAAAAGGCCTAGAGACAGCAAACTTACAAGAATGTGTATCCCAGCCAGAGCACTGGGCAACTAACCTTAGTGGCTGTCCTTTTCAAGGGTGAGTTATGTAAGTTTCCCTCAAACCACTGAGATCGGGGTAAGCAGCCACCAGGGGACAGACGCAACCAAAGAAATGCTGACTATCCACTTGAAAAATTCTAAATTGATCAGGTTCTGACAGGTGGGAGAGTGAAAAGGACCCTTTCAGATAACACACATAACAACATGACACGAAAGGACAGTCTCAACACTTACACAACTGAGGATTAGCTTCTTAGCAGGAGCTACGCTTTCAGCTGCTGGCTGTTTTTTGTTTTTGTTTTTGTTTTTTGTTTTTTTAAATTGTTGCTTTGTTTTCTGCAGTCCCTGGTAGTGCAGGCTTGCGCAGACATTAAACAAGGATGACCAATTTTCTCAGTATTTCATTACTTGTATGTTACATATAAGTATAGACTTTTATTTTTTAAAATTCTATCTTTTCAATTCTCTGTCTGAGGAATAACTTTAAAAAGTGGTGTGTGTGTGTGTGTGTGTGTGTGTGTGTGTGCATGCGCGTGCGCGCACGTGATATATGTGCCTGCAATAACAATTCATGGAAAGGAGGCCATGAAATTGAAGGGGAGTGGGGAGGGGTATATGGATGAATTTGTGGGCGAGAAAGGAGAGAGAGAGACATAATTCAACTACAAACAGCAGTGTATTGAGGAACACAGAAAATCTACTTGATATATAATTCCAAAACAACAGAGAAACGCCTGTTCTCTATTCTTCTTCACCAGCGCTGCCAGGTTCCCACTGAGCACTTTCTGCTGCCAGCCTTGGTGCTGCTCTCCGTCACTCAGTGGTTTTTGTGTTTCCTGGGGTTTCATCTAGAGAAGAACATAAAAAAGTACAGATTCCTGCTCTCAACCCTGAGTTCTATTCATTTCAAAAAAGAAGAGAAATATTTAAAAGTTTCTTTGGTAATTCTGCTGAAAGGGAATGCCTGGCAACACTTCTCTCATAACTCATAAAAAACAGCACTGATGAGTAAATTTCTCAGAACTTTGAAAGAAAAAGGCTCAGTCAATTAAGTGCTTGCTGTGTGCTTTGCAAACACAAGGACCTGACTTTGGGTCCCCAGCACCAATATGGAAGCTGGGCATCACCACCGGCTCTTATGATCCTAGTCTAAGGGGAGGTAGAGATAGGAGGGTCCCTAGGACTTGCCCACCAGCTAGTCTAGCCAGACATGAACTCTTAAGTTCGGTGACAGAATCTGCCTTAAAATATTAGCTTACTCACATATAAACATACACATGTACACATATGTACCCATTCATGCACATGCACATATGCACATGCACACACACAGATACACACAGGCAAATATGCACGTACATATACACATGCATGCGTAGTGAAATAAGTATTTAAAAGCATCTAAAAACATTCCATGAAATGGGGTTTTAGAAAGTAGTTTTTGTATAACTTCATAGAATAATTTAATATGCAAGCCACATTTTTGTGGACTTTACTGGATGCTTATTTTTTCCCCTTTTATAGAATGTCTTGAGAAGGAAATACAGAATTGTAACATTTGGTTTTAACCATTGGGGATGGAATTGCTTTACTTTCTTGCTTTACTGCTACTAGTCAGATGTAGCATGCCAGAGTGGCTCAGAGTTGCAGTTCCTAACCTGACTGCGGAGATTTGATCATCCTGAGAGGGACACATGTGGACTCAATTGTCACCATCAGCTTATGGGAATATCACGGTAGTGTGAAGGGTTGGCTCTGCGTTCCTCTACTGTGTGTTCATCCGTCCTTGCTCTCCCCAGACAGGAAGCTGAGCGGTGAGTAAAAGCGCATATCCAGCACACTCTGAAGATGCTGGGAACTGGACTGCTTGCATCCCTGTCATCTTGTCATCCCTCTGCTGTGACTAGAGAGCTACCCTTCCCATTCTTTCCCATAAGCACAGAGCTGGTCATAGTCGCTGCCTTCCTTCCCGGCTCTCACATGGACAGGGCACTGCCATTGACTTCTTCGAGCAGGCGTACGCTGGCGAGAGCCTGGGTGGGCGATGGGTTCCTGTGCTGGAATGGATAGGAACTTGTCTGCCAGGTCAGCCTTCCTCAAAAGGCTCAGAAACCGAAGGCACTGGCAGAGAGAGGCTGGAAGAAATGAGGAGTAAGAAAACACTTTTGGGGCCCAGGCAAGCTCACTTGACATTGCCTTCTCGTGGAACAACTAAGCAGGCCACACTGAATTGCTAAGCCAGGGACTTTTGCCGCCTACTTCTGAGACCCTGCTTGACCTTCTGTTGGCGGCCTGCTGGGGAGGGAAATCTTGTAAGAATACAAGCACAAGGACTTTGAATTCTTTTAAATAAATGTGGATCTAATTTTTGGTGTTAAAACAAAAAGAAAGACTTGCTTTAGGTAACATTTATCAAACTTAGACTAAAATAAACCCAGAGGTTTATATGGTCCGGTTTGTAGAGAAAAACATTGGCACGAGGAGCCTGGAAAACATTGCATGTAGGAAAATGTAGGAGAGAATTCAAGAAGGAAACATCACCAGTCATGACCCAGTGTGGCTGCAGCCACACCAGCCCGCTTACAATAGGAATCCAGTGTGTTACAAAGAGGGTTCTGTGACTGCACTGTGATCAAAATGGCTGCTACTTACAATCGCTGCTGTTTCTCTGAGCACTCACTGGGTGCCAGCAAGTGCTCAGGACATTGCTGTCATTATCATAATCATTTTTTAATAATCTCTAGTACAGATAGAGAATCTGATTTCTTTCCCTTCAATAATTTAAAAGTATCTCTCTTTTGTAAACACTTCCCTGTAAAATTTAGATTTTAGGAAGTAAATGGGAAAATATTAGTTAACTTTGTGCAAGGGAAAATGATGGAATCGGGCACATGATATAAACTCTCTCCAAATTTCCCAAACTGTGGTCCAAGGAATATTCCTCTGGGAGATATTAATAGGTGTTCTGTGAAAAGTGAGCTTTGAAACAGTGCATCATGTACCCTGCTGTGGGAGAGTCACAAAGTCACACTGGACTTCCGAAGGCTCTGGGAAGTTCTGTTGTAAAGAAACACCAAAAAGCTGCCCTGACTAGTTTTCTAGTTTATCTAAATAAGGGACACTGTGCACTTATACTCGTGTGTGTGTGTGTGTGTGTGTGTGTGCGCACACGTGTGTATGTGTATGCATGTGTGTATGTGTGTGTACGCGCATGTGTGTATGTGTGTGT
>JADRCD010235225.1:0-11117 GCA_019843815.1 Montemys delectorum
CTTGTTGTTTTTGTTTGTTTGTTTGTTTTTTGGAGGGGAACCTGGGAAAGGAAAAATTTACATGTAAATAAAGAAAATATCTAATAAAAGTAAATAAATAAAAATAAATAAAAATAAAATAAAATAAAATAAAATAAAATAAAATAAAATAAAATTGGCCCAGGGAGTGTCACTATTAGGAAGTGTGGCTTTGTTGGAGTAGGTGTGGCCTTGTTGGAGTAGGTGTGGCCTTGTTGGAGTAGGCGTGGCCTTATATGTCACTACTTGGGTGGGCTTAGAGACCCTTCTCCTAACTGTCTAGAAAATAGTCTCTTCTAACTGCCTTCAGATCAAGATGTAGAACTTTAGGCTCCTCCAGCATCATGTCTGCCTGCATGCTGCCATGTTTCCTGCCATGATGATAATGGACTCAAATCTCTGAACTTGTAAGCCAGCCTCAATTAAACACTGTTCCTTATAAGAATTTCCTTGGTCATGGTGTCTCTTCCTAGCAATGGGAAACCCTGACTTAGAGAGAAGTTGGTACCAGGGACTGGGGTATCGGCCTGCCCATTGTTTTGTTTGGAGGAATGTGGGTTTGGGGACTTTGGAAAGCAGTGGAATGCTTTAAGTAGGGCTTAATGGACCATCCTAGTAGGAATATGGAAGACGTTGTTGCTGAGGGTGATTTGAACTGTGGGGCCCTAGCTCAGGAGGTTTTAGAGAAGAATTTTAGTATATGGCTAGAGACTATTCTTGTAATTAATATTTTTGCTGCTTTTTGCCCTTGTCTGAAGAGTCTGCCTGAGGCTAAGGCTAAAGTAAGAGAATGAGATTAATTGCATTAACAAAGGAAATCTCAAAAAAGCTCAGCATAGATGTTCTCCTCTGATTTACTCTCATGAAGAACGTTTGATTAAGTATAGCAAGCTTAAAAAGGAAAAATACAAGATGTATGGTTTAAGTAATAAAGGGGCACCAGAAAGTGAAATGGAGCTAAATCCTGCGTTCAAGGAGATAACAGATTAGTGGAGTAGTGACCTCCGGGCAAGATCCCACCCAGCTAAGTTATTGTTTATGAGTTTGCAGTTGAACAGGGGATAGTTATATTATGTCTGGCATTATTAAGAGCTGGTTATGTATAGGAATCATCTAGGTGGTACTGGTGTTGAAGACATGAATGCTCTCTTACAGAGAGCAGCTAAGGCTTGGCACTATGAGTGGCCAGGAAAGGTCCTTAGTGAAAGTGCAGCCTCAGTTGCGCTTAACAGCTGAGGATTGAAGGGGTCGTGCAAAGAAGTTAGCTTGGCACCATGAAGGGAGCCCGTGAGAGGCTATTGGAGTGAGTCATCCAAAGCCTAGAATGCTACAGAGGTTAGAGCTGGAGAAGTGACTCAAGCCCTTTGAAGGAGTCCAGAAGATCATGTGTGGATCTCAGTTATTGGAACAAGAAGCTGTAAAGTTGAAGTCGCCTTGGATACTTCAAGATGATTGAGATGTCAGAGCTGTGGGATACCTGCTAAGAAAAGCTGCTAACAGGGAGGAGAAGCAGCCAAAGAGAAAAGAATTGTGTTGCAGTCAACAAAGGTGAAAGGAGCCAGGCGGTGGTGGCGCACGCCTTTAATCCCAGCATTTGAGAGGCAGGGGCAGGTGGATTTCTGAGTTCGAGGACAGCCTGGTCTACAGAGTGAGTTTCAGGCCAGCCAGGGCTACATAGGGAAACCCTGTCTCAAAAAACAAACAAACAAAAACAAAACAAAACAAAAAGAAAAACAACAAACAAACAAAAGATGAAAGGAGTTGGAGATCTGAAGAGAGCATCGACAGACAGCAGACATGGAGATGCTGAGTTTGGAGTTTGCCAAGTTGGTTTTGGTCTTGCTTTGGTTCAGTATTTCCTCATTATGATTTGGAATGGTAATGCATACCTTGTGCTGTTAGAGGTATGCAATCTTTTTTATTTTGATTTTATAGGGGGTTACAGTTAAGTGATTGGATGAATCTCAGAAGAAACTTTGAACTTTGGACTTTGAACATTGTTGAGACTGCTACAGACTATGAAAACTTTTGAAGGTGGACTAAATGTATTTTGCATTATGCTAGGGCCAAGAATGGCCCCATAGACTCATATGTTTGAATAAGCCTATGGGAGCCAGGAGGTAGAGTGTCTGGTTTGAGCGTGCTTGGCCCATGGAAAGTGGCAGTGTTAGGAAGTGTGGTCTTGTTGGAGGTGGGCTCCAACTGTAGCGGTGGGCCTTGAAGCTCCACCCAGTGCAGAAGAATCAGTCTCTCCTGGCTTCACTCAGCTCAAGATGCAGAACTCTCAGTTCCTTCTCTAGCTCCATGCTTCCTGCCATGAGATTAATGGACTAATCCTCCGAACTTATAAGTCAGCAGAGTTGCCTTGGAGGTGGCTGGTGAGATGGCTCAGCAGGTAAGAGCATTGACTGCTCTTCCAGAGGTCCTGAATTCAAATCCCAGCAACCACATGGTGGCTCACAACCATCTGTAATGGGATCTATATGCCCTCTTCTGGTGTGTCTGAAGACAGCTACAGTGTACTTATTTATACTAATAAATAAATCTTTGGGCCTGAGGGAGCAGGGACTGAGCAAGCAGGCTCTACCAGAGCGAGTGGGGTTGACCAGAGTGAGCAGAGGTCCTAAAAGTCAGTTCCCAGCAACCAGATGAAGGCTCACAACTATCTGTACAGGTACAGTGTAATCATATACATAAAATAAATAAATAAATCTTAAAAAAAAAAAAGAGTTGCCTTGGTTGTAATGTCTCTTCACAGCAATGGAAATCCCAACTAAGGCAGTCACATTTGCCTAGATGAGGTCATTCCACAAGGCATCATCACCATCCAATGTGGAAAGACAAAAATGACTGTGGCCTTCCTTGCCACAGTGAAAATATTGACAGTCTTCCCTGAGAGCCTACTTTTGTTAGCTAAGATGCTGTCTTAGTTAGGGTTTTACTGCTGTGAACAGACACCATGACCAAGGCAAGTCTTATAAGAACCACATTTAATCGGGGCTGGCTTACAGGTTCAGAAGTTCAGTCCATTATCATCAAGGTGGGAGCATGGCAACATCCAGGCAGGCATGGTATAGGAGGAATTAAGAGTTCTACATCTTCATCTGAAGGCCACTAGAAGACTAGCTTCCAGGCAGCTAGGATAAGGGTCTTAAACCCAGGCCCACAGTGACACACCTACTCCAACAAGGCTACACTTCCAAATAGTGCCACTCCCTGGGCCAAGCATATACAAACCATCACAGATGCCAAACAGACATATAGAAGGTGGTACACTCCACTCATCTGAAAATGAATGTGTGCATGCACATGTGGGGCAGTGTGGGGCAGTGGTCTGCTCAGGTAACTTAAGCTCAGTCGAGTATTTGGCTTTGAGCCCTGGACCCCTGTGGGCAATTTCTGCTTGCAGAGGGCAGAAGAAGCTTGGCCATAACTCCTGAGTCTTTGGTTCCTGTATCAGTCACAACCCCTCACAGCTGCCCCTGCAGGAGATGTGTGCTCTATCAGGCAGACAATGCCCCAAGCTCCCAGCATTCTAGCTGAACGCTACGCCCAGTCATCTGACCACAAGCCAGACATGCCACACCCCATACAATATAAGGGGCAGTTTGTCCCTTACTCACTCTCTTGCTCTCTCACTCTTTGTCTCCTCTCTGCTCTCCCTCTCTTGCTCTCTCTCTCTTCTCTTGCTCTTTGTTCTTCTCTTGCTTTCTTCCTCTCTTTTCTCTCTCTCCTTCCCCTCCTTTCTTTCTCTCTACTTGACCAGCATATTTTCTCCTTCGTACAATAAAATATCTCATTTATACATTGCCTCCTTTTTAACTAACGTGCCGTGCACCCACAGGTCAGCACCAGGGAGAGAGTGAGCCAGGCCTCAGCAGCAGGCCCTGCCTGTGATACAACAGGCATACACTCAGTCCTCAGGAGTTCTCTGCCACAGCCTTTCTGGACCTATTCATTTTGAAATATTTCAAATATGTAAAAATGGTAAGCAAGGTGTGGTAGCTCACACCTGTAATCCATCTAAAACTCTGAAACAGGGAACTGGGAAACTAGCTCAGTAGATGAGAGTGTTTATTTGCTACTCAATCCCCAGAACTTGGAACCAATGTAAAAAGCCAAGAATGATTGCACATACCCTGTAATGCCAGTACCATGGAGAGCAGATCACAGAGTCTCACTAGCCTACAAGTGAGAGAATGTGTCTCCAGAGAGCAATAGAACATTCAGTAGGACACTCTTTCTTCTCCCCCAACCTTCAAGCCCACACCTATATGTACATGGGACCCTGCCTAAAAACAAATGAACAAAACAAGGACCAAGGAAGGGCTCAGCAGGTTAGGCACCTGCTCTGGAAACTTGGAGATCTGAACCCAATGCTTGGAACTTACATAAAGACTAAAGGAGAGAACGAACTCTGAAAAAAAAGTCCTCTGACTTCTATGCATGCACTGAAGTCCACACATACATATCACACACACACACACACACACACACACACACACACATGTACATACATGAACTCATAATAATAAGAAGAACAAAATTAATAAGTAAGTCTGGATCCAAAAGAAACTAAATGTCACTTTGCATTTAACTATCATATCTCTTGTAATCACTTCTGAAATTGAGCCTTCCAGTCTTTTGGAGCTAGGCATGTGGTCTTCCTATTCATTTTTATTTACTTCAGTGTAGGTCATATGTAAAGAAGTCATAGGTAAATACAGGTCCCAGCAATTTGTTATCATCATCATCCCAGCACTTGGGATGCAGAGGCAGGCGGATTTCTGAGTTCAAGGCCAGCCTGGTCTACAGAGTGAGTTCCAGGACAGCCAGGGATACACAGAGAAACCCTGTCTCGGAAAAAAAAAGAAAGAAAGAAAGAAAGAAAAAGAAAAAAAAGAAAACATAACAACACCGTGTACTTAAAATCCTTCTAGCGACGTGTAATACGTCTAGCTGTGTAAGTAAATCTTCCATCTGCCTAAACAGCCAGACCAGCAGCTTCCTGTCTCTGTTTAAATTGTTCAAAGTGTGACCTAAAGCCAGGATTCACAAGAAACTTTAGGATGAAAGTGTTTGTGGAATGCATAAAGCGAAAGCGTACATAGGTTAGTAGAATCTATTCATGGCTGTTTCCTCTTTGACCATCAGCCAGAGCAGGATGCACACACTATACTATAAAGCCTTTTCCCTCTGTTAATCTCCAAGTGTGAGGAGGGATTTCTCCCTGGGAAGGCATATTAATACTGATTCTAGAAGAGCAGAAGGATGGGGGCTCACTGGCCAGCTACTCCAGCAGAATAAGTGAGAGATTCTACTCAAAAAATAGAGTAGAGGGGCCGGTAAGACTGTTCATAAGGTAAGGGCTGCTGCCACCAGGGCCCACTGGGTGGAATGAGAAATTAGAGTCTCAGAAGTGGTTTTATGACCCTCCACTCAGTGCACTATGGTATGTAAATGTACACACACACACACACACACACACACACACACAAAGGGTTTTTTACAAATGAGATGGCGGGCTATTGAGAAAAACAACTTATTTTGACCCTCGACCCCATATGCATACATACATATGTACAAAAAACACACGTATATGTATATATTTTGTATATATATGTATATATATATATGCATGTGTGTATTGAGATGGCAAAGAGTTAAAATCCCACTCCTCCCCAAAAAGCATAATTGTCAAAGAATCATGAGATAAAAAGCGTTCAGCTGGCACACTGGCTCAGCAGGGAAGAGTGCTTGCCTCCAAGCCTCAAGACCTGAGTTTGACCCCTGGAACCCATATGATAAAAGGGCGGACTGACTTGCACAAGTTGTGCTCTGACTTCCACACATGTGCCATGACACATGCATACCCACAAACATGAACACAAATAAACATAATAAAACATGTTGATGTTCAGTCAATGAATATAACAGTCACAAATGACCACAGCAAATCCACTCAACGTATCAAGTTTAATCAGATTGAGATGCAGTGAATGAAACCAACTGTGGCAGCACAGGTCCAGAGTTTAAAGTTTTCCTTTGGTTACATTATGAGTTCAAGTTCAGCCTGAGCTACATGAGATCCTATCTCAAAACAAGCGACAGCAAAAGCCAGACCCTTCACTGGGTGGGGGCTACTGTAGTTCAAGCTTTGAGGTAGAATGAGCATAAGAAGAGAATGAGCGTCACTGCCTTGTTCTCCACAGTGAGCGCTTCTCCTCACAGAGTGACTCATCACGGTGAGATTATCACTGCTAAGAAACCAACCCCTAGCACTGCATTTTGGGTCCAATTAATTATGAAAACAGCTTGCTACAGTTACGGAAAAGGGAGAAGTGTGCTTCACCCTTCGGTTAACGCGAGAGCTGCTCACTGGAAACCTTTCCTGTAAAGAATTGACTGCTCCTGCTCCTCAGGGGCCAGGCTCTCCAGTGGGGGCGGGGTGGAGACTTGAACAGCTGCACATTTCCAACATAGTATTCCCTACATGGTGTCAAGTGACTGGGAATGGGGTTTCAGCCACTCAGGATGACTTAGTCAGCCCCTTAGTCATCAGCTGGTTGGAGGCAACAATGAGAAGCTTTTGTTTGTGTTTCTGTGTGGGGTACAAGAGACAAAGAACAGCAAATACCCACACACTGCCATGCTGATCCTCATTTTTCCTCTCAAAAGCATCATTAATCATATATATAATAAAATCTTTTTAACTTAAAATCTTATTTAATAATGAATTCTTTCAAAATAAATTATACAAGACAAAGTAGCTGACTGGGGGTGGGTTTTGCCACCATTGTCTTTTTTTGTTTTTGAAAAAAAAAAACATGCCATAGAATCTATTTTGACCATAATGCCCCTCCCCCAATTTGTTCCCTTCCCTACCCTCCAATTTTATGTTCTTTCTTTCTATATATACATATATATGTAAAGAACATGAAATATATATACATATATATGTAGTATATAATTTCTTAAATATATATATGATAGTTTGAGTGTGCATGTGTGATTAAAAGTAGAATATATATTTCAGTGCAGCTGTACATTATTTCCAAATAGTTGTCTAGAAATTTCCTTTTACCTTTCCTTCCTAAAAAGGTTACACATGAATACATTGTAACTAGAAAATATTTTTAACTTACAGAAGTATACACAGCCAGTCTTCCATCACTACCCTTGTTCAACTTCCCTCTCTTACCCCCCTGCCCCTACAAAAGAGTTTAAATATACAAATCAAACACCACTACCATGCTGGCTTTGGAAGCTTTTGAACAGAAAGCAGATTCCAAGATGAAAAGTCAGGACTCACTAACCCCCTGTGGCGTGAACCCCACTGTGGACACAGCCAACCCTAGGGAGCACTAAGGAAAGTCATGGCAGAGTGTCTGAATATAGATCAGGCTAGTTCCCAGGAGATGACACAGGAGCCAGTAATCTCTGGGATTGCTTCTCCCCGCCCTTCCCTCTAACTAGCCGCTCTCCCTCAGACAGCTGTAGTCTCCCTGCTGTGAGGAAGCACTATCTGTGAAATGAGACCAGGTGTGCAAAACACCAGCCAGTCACACTGGGAGGACTCCAGCGGTTATAGCTTCCTGTCCTCCTCCATGTGGACTTGGATGCAGCAGAAGCACATACTGATTTATTTCTGAAGAAGTTCTGTTTCTGGGTGTTTGCAGGGAAGATGATAATCCCATGCATACCCTGTTATAGAAGGTATGCCCACCGTGCGGCTCAGGGCATGCCGGAGCACAAGTAGTAGTGCAGAGTTGACTAGAGGAACTGGAGAAACCAACAGGAGATGTACGCAGGACTTCTGTTCAGAAAAGAGTGTTTTACAGTTCAGAAACCCTGTTAACTGTGCTTATGCTATAGCTTGGAAACCTGTACAGTTAACTAACTGATTACAAAAACACACTAAATGCCTTAGGGATGCTCTATTCCTCAGGAGAATAGCATTTAAAATAAAAAATAAAAAATTGGCCGGGCAGTGGTGGCATACGCCTTTAATCCCAGCACTTGGGAGGCAGAGGCAGGCGGACTTCTGAATTTGAGGCCAGCCTGGTCTACAGAGTGAGTTCCAGGACAGCCAGGGCTACACAGAGAAACCCTGTCTCAAAAACAAACAAACAAACAAAAAAATTGATTGTTGCTGGGAAGTGGTGGCACACGCCTCTAGTCCTAGTGCTCAGGAGGTAGAGGCAGGTCCAAGTTCAAGGCCAGCCTGGTCTACAGAGTAAGTTCCAGGAGAGCCAGGGCTGTTATATAGAAAAAGAGCCTGTCTTAAAAAAAAATTTTTTTTTAATTTAAAATAAATAAATGAAATGAAAACTAGACTTTTTTGAAACAGTTCTTTCTATGTGGCCTTGGTAGTCTCAGAAGCTCTGGGAAGCTTTAACCTGCAGAGATCCCCCTCTTCTGCATCTGAGAGCTGGGGTTAAAGGTGTGTGCTGCCACACCCAGTGTTTAAAAGGCTTTTTAGATAGCACTTTTAGGCTGGTGGCAGTTCTGGGCTGTAGGAACAAAGACACCTCATATACCCACTACCCCCACACAGCGACACCCCACACAGGCAGAGACGGTGTTTCATTCTGTGAGCCTACACGGATGTGTCCCTGTCACAGAACCACAGCTCACTTTACAGTTCATCTTCAATACTACAATCGTAGGTTGGACAAGTGTGTCCACCAGTGTAGGTAATAGAAAGTAATCCAAAGCCGGGCAGCGGTGGCGCACTCCTTTAGTCCCAGCGCTTGGGAGGCAGAGACAGGCAGGTTTCTGAAAGAAAATGATCCAAACTTCAGGTGGAGGTCAAGACCAGACCCTGCCTTAAAGATAGATAGATGGTTAGATGATAGATAGATGGGTGGATGATAGATAGATGATAGATAGATAGATAGATAGATAGATAGATAGATAGATAGATAGATAGATAGAGATAGATAGATAGATAGATGATAGTAGATCCGCCCCGTGCTCTTCCTACCCACTAGCACCCGTCCTAAGCCCTGGCAACCACTCAGCTTGTCTGCCAGCTCCATGGTTTTCTCTCTTTCCTAAGGTAAAGTTGGAATCACACAGCATGCACCCCTGGCTTCTTTCACTAACAGGCCTTTAAGTACTAAGGTGCCCTATGTCTTTCATGGCTCTGAATCTCACTTCTCTCTTAGTGCTGAGCTAATATTCCACTGTCTGGATATATACTACGGTTTATCCACTCACCGTGCAGGACATGTGGTAGGGAGTGTTGCTGAGACAGGGCCTCATTTAGCCCATGATGACCCCATCCTCCTGATACTCCTGCCTCTACCTCCCAGGCACTGGGACTGATTCCAAGTGTGTGATGGCCGCCCTGGGAGGACATCTTTCTTGGTGTGTGTATACATGTATATGAATGTGTGTGTGTGTGTGTGTGTGTGTGTGTGTGTGTGTGTGTGTGTGTGTGTGTTTGGTGCATGCAAACGTGTGAGATTACATGCATCATTTGAATCTGTTGTTTTGTTTTGTTTTGTTTTGTTTTGTTTTGTTTTGTTTTTGAGACAGGGTTTCTCTGTATAGCCCTGGCTGACCTGGAACTCATTCTGTAGACCAGGCTGTCCTTGAACTCAGAAATCCGCCTGCTTCTGCCTCCCAAGTGCTGGGATTAAAGGCGTGCGCCACCACTGCCCGGCTCCATTTGAATCTGTTGAGACTGTTTCTCATTGAACCTGGAGGTAGGCCACCAATTCTGTGTTCTCCTCCAACAGTGAGGCCGTGCTCTCATTTTAACATGGGTGCTGGACCCACACTCAGGTCTTCAACCTTGACCATCCCTCTGGCCCTTTTTTCTTTTGAGATAAGATCTCTTTTGAAATCCAGACTGACCCCCCGGGTCCTGCATAGCCAATGCTGACTTGGAATTTCTGGTCCTGCCTCAGCTTCTTAAGTGCCAGAATCACAGGTCTGTTGCTGGCATACCCAGTCAGAGGCATCTTTTACAGATGTTTTCTTGCAGTTTTGATTTCTCATTCTCTGGGAATTATTTTTAAATTATTTGTTTAATGTTAATTAACACATCCCTGAATCTATTCTATAGTTCAACAGGCAAGCTTCTGTAGCAAAGGCTGAAGAAGCGCGGTAAAGCTGGCAGAGGAATCCACAGCCATCTTCCACGGTGTGTAAGGCCAAGCCCGCCCTCTAGTGGTTCCCTCAGCAAAGCCATGCACCACTAAAGCTTTGTAGACTGGGGCAATTACAACTCTCTATCTCTGGTAATATCCTATTAAAAGTAGAGAAATGTTTTAGATTTTTTTTTTAGTGCCAAATTCATTCTTTAGTCGTAAGTGGGGTTTTATTTTGGTTTTTTGTTTGTTTGGGTTTTTTTGGTGTTTCAGGACAGGTTTTCTCTGTGTAGTCCTGGCTGTCCAGGAACTTGCTCTGTAGACCAGGCTGGCCTTGAACTCACAGAGATCTATCTGCTTCTGCCTCCTGAGTGCTGGGATTAAAGGTGTGTGCCACAAGACCCGTCTCTATCTGAATTTTTTTTTAAAAAAAGAATATTGATATATTGTGGGGCAGTCACCAGAGAAGACAGCTCATACTTAGTTTTAAGCCAATAGAAAGTCTTTATTAGCCAATGGCAACTAGACTGGGTTTGGGATCCCAGTGTATTGCTGAACCTTTCTCAGGGTGAGTTTTTAAACACAAAAACCATGTTCTAGCTCCACATACTTCAGTTAACAGGAACAGTTAGCCAGAAGCAAAACTACGAAAACCAAAAAGCAAAAAAGTTAATATATTTAGAGACTTTCCCAGAACTCTGGACTTTGATGGATTAAGTCTTTGTTTTCATTTTGCCAGGTGGTGCTGTCTATGTGCTGAGTTTTACAGCCTGAATAGCACTTCCATCATGGAGTCAGTTGTGCTAAGGTCTGGGACCCAGTTAAAATATATAGTTCAGGCTCAACCTCCCACTCCCAGCTGCCTTGCTCTTCTGAGTACTGCCTTCCCTTCCCCCCCCCCCACCTCCAGACAGGGTTTCTCTGTGTAGCCCTGGCTGTCCTGGAACTCACTCTGTAGAACAGGCTGGCCTCAAACTCAGAAATCCACCTGCCTCTGCC
>JADRCD010235225.1:11127-30672 GCA_019843815.1 Montemys delectorum
CTGTAGAACAGGCTGGCCTCAAACTCAGAAATCCACCTGCCTCTGCCACCACACCTCCCACCCCCCCAAGTGTACTACTATCGCCCAGTGAGTCCTGCCATTTTTAAAAACAAGATTTTATTTTATTGTATTGTATTTTACTTTATTTTATGTGAATGGGCGTTTTTTGTAGTCATGTACCCCTATTCATGCAATGCTTTCATAGGTCAGAAGGTGTCAGAACCCCCACCCCCCACCACATAGGCTCATATATTTAAATGTTTAGTAACCAGGGTGAAACTCTTTGAAGAAGAGATTAGAACGTTTAGGTGTGGCCTTGTTAGAGGAAGTGTGTCATGGGGGTGAGGGGAGGCAGGTAAAAGTGTCCAAAAGCCCATGCCAGGCCCAGCCTACAGATCAGGGCATAGCCCTTTAGTAACTTCAACACCATACCTGCTTACCTCCATGCTCCCCACCATGATGATAATGGACCAGGCCCCAGAAACTCTAAGCAGAGCCCAATTAAATGCTTTTCTGAGTTGGGCTTAGTGAAGATATCTTTTCACAGAAATAGAACAGTGACTAAGACCGATTTATCTCTTTATTTCTTGTGCATCTCCACATTTCTGATAGGTTACTGCTGCCAGATTAGATTCTTGTAAAGGCGGGTTTATTGGGAAGGAGGGAGAGCTCCCAGCAAATAGAAGATATACACATTCCTGCTGCACTAGGTAGGTTTCTGGGGCACTCTTGCAGAGAAAGAGAGGCATTCCACAGCAAATTGCTTGTGTGGACCCTCAGGATGGTGCGATGTGCCAGAGCCTTGCTTCCTGCCCTTACAACACAGAATCTGACCCAGGTCTTTGTATATACGTGAGGCAGGAGCTGACCAGTGAGCTACACCCCCCCAGCCGCCTTATAATCCGTGAAGATGTCTTTGTTCTCCATCCTGTCCTCTTGGGGCCAACTATGTGTCATTAGTCCTTGACAGGAGTTTCATGAATAATTTGTAACTGGATGTTTATGGATAAGCCTAGTGTAGTAAATTGCTTCAATCAAGGTGTATCTGTCAAAGTCCCAAGAGGAAACAGGTGGCACACACACTACTCAATTAGCAGAACTCAAGGGAGGGCCAATGTAACACAGTCCTGCACTACTGTCCGGGAAACATCTAGGCTTTACTCCTAGGGGCTGGGAGAAGGGAGGGAACCATGGGGAGTTTTCCACCAGCCCTACTTGAGCTTTTGAGGATGAAGTTGGGCAATAACTCCATTCAAACTGACCTCTCTTCCAATCTCCATGGAGCATTTCTTTGGTTGGACTCGAGTGGACTGCACTGAACTACTCTATACAGGTCAATGGCTCTGAAGAGCAAGATGAGGATTGGAGAGCGAACAGCTCCTAGGCAAATAGAAGATATATACACATTCATGCTGCGCTAGGTAGGTTTCTATTGCTGCGATAAATGCCATAATCAAGCAACGTGGAAGAAGAGGGTTTTTATTTGGCTCACACTTCTACATCACACCTGTAACCTTTATTAAGTTGCTTGTTTGAGTTAATTTGGTCATGCTGATTGGTGTCAGTAGTCCTTCTCCTCCCATCTTTGGGATTAATAGGAACCTTACTTGAGAAAATGCCTGCTCATCATATCAAGCCTGGGGTCGTTTTCTTGATCATGATTGATGTGGAAGGACCCAGTTCACTATGGGCAGTGTCACCCTTAGGAAGGCAGTCCTGGGTGCTTTAAGAGAGCAAGCCGAGCAAGCCAGCCAGTAAGCATCATTGCTCCATGGCCTCTGCTTCAGCTCCCACCTCCATGTCCCTGCCTTGAGTCTTGCTTTGTCATGGTGAGGCACTTGTGATGCTTCTTCCATGTAAATGAAGGTTAAACATTAAAAAAACAAAACTTTATTAAGAAAATGAAGATGGCTGGGCCGTGGTAGCGCACGCCTTTAATCCCAGCACTCGGAAGACAGAGGCAGGTGGATCTCTGAGTTTGAGGCCAGCCTGGTCTACACAGTGAGTTTCAGGACAGCAAGGGCTACACAGAGAAACCCTGTCTCGAAAAACCAAAAAAGAAAAAAAAAAAAAAAAAGAAGAAGAAAATGAAGATGAGCTGGTAGTGGTGGTGCACGGGAGGCAGAGACACAGAGACAGCAGATCTTCAAGTTCAAGGCCAGCCTGGTCTTCAGAGTGAGTTCCAGGACAGCCAGCGCTACACAGAGAAACCCTGTCTTGAAACAAAAACAAAACAAAAATGAGCAAACAAATAAAAAGACAATGAAGATGGTAAGGCATAGAGGCACATGCCTAATCCTAGCACTAGGGAGGCAGAGATATTATTCCTCCTCCTCCTCCTCCTCCTCCTCTTCCTCCTCTTCCTCTTTTCCTTCCTCCATTTCCACTCCTCGTCCTCCTTTTCTGCTGACCTACATCCCTAGCCTGGCTTAACAGCGTCTTAGCTATGGTCTTTGTCTTTCCACTTTCTTCTGCGCTGGTAGAAGAGGTTTTTTTTTTTTGGAGTCTGACCCTTTTGCTTAAAATCCTCCAACTCTGTGAGGCATCTATCTTCTCGCTCCGTCTCAGTCACAAAGCCATCTTAACTTAGTACCTTAAAACCAGACAACAGGGCTTTGAGCATCTATCTCCCCAACTGTGCTGGTCTGTTTTATGACAGCTTGAGATAAGCAAGGGTCACCTGGAAGAGGGAACCTTGTTTGAGAAAATGCCTCCCATGAGCTCAACCCGTGGGCAGGTCAGTAATGTATCTTTGTGATTAGTGACTGAGGTGGGAGCGCACTGCCCACTGTGGGTGGTACCACGGACCTTAGATCCGATCCTCCTTCCTCTACTTCCACATGCTGGGATTACAAGTACGAGCCGCTCATCCTGGTCAACATCCTTCAGGCTCCCTACAAGATCATTTGCTCTTATTATCATAAACAAAGACCTTGTTCTAACACATCTCCACGTTTATTATGTCAGAAATAAGGGATAGTTCTTTGTTGTTTTTATGTGTCTGTGCATATGTGTATAGCCTCAAGAATGTGTGTGCAGGTGCCTATGGAGGCCAGAAGAGGGCACTGGATCCCTGGAACTGCAGTAAGAGGCAATTGTGAGCTGCCTGATGGAAGTGCTGGGTACCGAACTCTACTCCTGTACAAGAAATCAATTACTCTTAACCTCTGAGCCATCTCTCCAGCCCCAGGGGGGCAGTACTTAATTTATTTATTTATTTTAAAGTCCTAGTAACTACAGAGAAGGGTGAACTTCATTAAACTCTTTCTTTTCTTTTCTTTCTTTTCTTTTTTTTTTTTTTTTTTTTTGGTTTTTCGAGACAGGGTTTCTCTGTGTCGCCCTGGCTGTCCTGAAACTCACTCTGTAGACCAGGCTGGCCTCTGCCTCCCAAGTACTGGGATTAGAGGCGTGCGCCACCACTGCCTGGCTCAAATATTTTAATCTTCACCAAACTCTTCATTTGCCATGTTCATGGAAATCTCAAAGGAGACTATTTATTGACCTTACGCTAGTTAAGGGTCTACCCATTGCTAGCCAATGGGTGCATACCTTTAATCCCAGCACTGGGGAGGTAGAGGCAGGCAGGTCTGGTGAGTTTATAGTTTATAGTTAGTTCTATCTATACCAGGAGTTCCAGGCTAGTCAAAGTTACATGGTAAGACCATCTCAAAAACAAACAAACAAACCACCAAAGCCTGCTCTGTGTTTATTTAATCACAACACTGATGAGGATCCACGGGAATGTGTGTGGTGATGGAAGCAGAAGCTCCCACTGTTTTCTCTCGTTCCAACATACAGCTTCCTTCATCTTATTTAAATTGTAAATCAGAACGTAGCTTATGCTTGGCATGCACACTTAATATGCTTTTCATCACCCTCAGGAACTGTCAGCACTTATCTGAATTGCACAATAAACCATGTCAAACGGTGCCTGTGTCTTTTTACTTCTCCTTGGTCAGTGGGAGAATCTGATGACTCCAGCACTACATAAGCTTCCCAAAGTGAGGCTCATATCCTGTTGCCTTCCAGGAACCTGCTGGCATGCTGCCCTATGCATACATTTACAAAAGCCATCTGCAGAGCTAAGCATCTTTTATTTTAAACGCTTAGAGTGTTTTTAGAGACACTAGCTTATATCCCACAGTGAACAGCAGTATCTCTCTCTTTTTTTTTTTTTTTTTTTTTTTTTTTTTTTTTTTTTTTTTTTTTTTTGGTTTTTCGAGACAGGGTTTCTCTGTGTAGCCCTGGCTGTCCTAGAACTCACTCTGTAGACCAGGCTGGCCTTGAACTTAGAAATCCACCTGCCTCTGTCTCCCAAATGCTGGGATTAAAGGCCTGAGCCACCACCGCCTGGTCAGTATCTATTACGTGTCAAAAGGCTATCTGTTTTCTTGGGAAAAGTCATTTTTTTTCTTCATATAAAAACATATTCACTTTGCCAGGTGGTGCACTCAGGAGGCAGAAACAGAGGCAGGCAGATCTCGGTGAGTTCCAGTCTACACAAAGAAACCATGTTTCAGCTGGGCGGTGGTGGCACAAACCTTTAATCCTAGCACTTGGGAGGCAGAGGCAGGCAGATTTCTGAGTTCGAGGCCAGCCTGGTCTACAGAGTGAGTTCCAGGACAGCCAGGGCTACACAGAGAAACCCTGTCTCAAAAAAGACCCAAAAAAAAAAAAAAAAAAAAAAAAAGAAACCATGTTTCAGAAAATAAATAAATAGGGCTGGTGAGATGGCTCAGCGGGCAAGAGCACTGACTGCTCTTTCGGGGGTCCTGAGTTCAGATCCCAGCATCCACATGGTGGCTCACAACCATCTGTAATGGCATCTGATGCCCCCTTCTGGTGTGTCTGAAGAGAGTGATAGGCTACTCACATAAAATAAATGAATAAATAAATCTTTTTTACAAACAAACAACAATAACAGGAACAACAAACAAAATGAAAAGAACAAGACTTTGAGAAATTAAAGACAGGAGGAGGCAGGGGGACTTGCCTACTTTCTCCCATCAGGCTTCAAGGTCTGCAGCCTCTGACACTGTGGTGCCCTTTTCAAAGTGTGCACAGCAGGGACCTTCAGAAGGACCTAGCATAACGTCTAGGGGCTACAGGCTAAAAGGAGAAGATAAAACAGCATAGCTTCATGTTAAGAAAGAATGGATTGTGGGTTTGAAGTTCAGAAACATTACATTCTAGTATAGTTCTTCAACTAGTCCTAGCCTTCTGCCTTCAATATTATCTGCTCAAGTACACTAGGGAGGAGTGGTGCTTTAGAGAGATGTTTTTTACAAAAGGTTCTAGACATCAATGACCAAAAGCATTGTGGGAAGGAAAGGGTTCATTTGGCTTATACATCCCAATCATGGCCCATCATTTTAGGGAAGCAAAGGCATCTAAACTGAGCAAGAACTAAAGCAGAGGCCATGGAGGAGTGCCACTTACTGCCTTATGCATCTCAGGCTACCTTTCTTATACCTGTCAGGACCACCTGCCCAGAGGTGACACCACCCATGATGACCTATGCCTTCACACGGCAATCTTAAGAAAATGCCCCCACAGACTCGCTTATAGGTCACTTTCTCAACTGAGGGTCTCTCTCCCATGATGTTGACAAACATCAGTTAGTTGACAAAATACTAACCAGGAGAAGAGGTAAGGTAGGGAAGAGAGGAGACACACTGAAGGGTGGGATTCTGGCAAGACCTCAAGAGTCAAAGGACACTCCTTGTGCTCCCAACAAACTGGGAATGGCTTGCTTGTCTGTTTATTTATTTATTTTGGGGGACTGTAGAAATGGTCCAGTGACTAAAAGTACATGTTGCTCCTCTTTTTTTTCTTTGTAAGATTTATTTTATTTTATGTACACTGTAGCTATCTTCAGATGCACCAGAAGAAGGCATCAGATCCCATTATAGAGCCATCATGTGGTGGCTGGGAATTGAACTCAGGACCTCCTGTGGAAGAGCAGTCAGTGCTCTTAACCACCGAACCATCTCTCCAGCCCTACTTGTTGCTCTTATAGAGGATAAGGGTTTAGTTTCCAGTACCCACACAAAGGCTTGCAGATATCTTAACCCCAATTGCAGGGGATCCAACAGGCACACATGTATGTGGTACACATACATGCAGGCAGGCATAAAGTAAAGTAAATACACTTTATTTTCTATGTGTAAGTATTTCCCTGTTTGTTTATATGTGTACCACATATGTGCTACTTTCCCTCAGGGGCCGGAAGGGTGACTGACTGAACCCCTGGAACTGAAGTCACAGAAGATTGTGAGCTACCAATGCTGAGAACCAAATGCAGATTCTCCGAAGAGTAACACATACTCTTAACTCCCGAGCCATCTGTTCTGGCTGGTTGTATGTCAACTTGACAGAATCTTGAATCATCTGAAAGGAGGGAACTTCATCTTTATTTTTTTTTTTAAGATTTATTTATTATTATACGTAAGCACACTGTAGCTGTCTTCAGACACTCCAGAAGAGGGCATCAGATCTCATTACGGATGGTTGTGAGCCACCATGTGGTTGCTGGGATTTGAACTCAGGACCTTTGGAAGAGCAGTCAGTGCTCTTAACCACTGAGCCATCTCTCCAGCCCCAAGGAGGGAACTTCAACTGAGAAAATGCCTCCATAAGAGCCAGCGTGTTCTTTCTTTCTTACCCTTTCTTCCTTCCTTCCTTCCTTCCTTCCTTCCTTCCTTTCTTTCTTTCTTTCTTTCTTTCTTTCTTTCTTTCTTTCTTCCTTTTTTGTTTGTTTTTCATGACAGGGCTTGTTTTTCTTTTTTTGGTTTTTCGAGACAGGGTTTCTTTGTGTAGCTCTGGCTGTCCTGGAACTCACTCTGTAAACCAGGCTGGCCTCGAACTCAGAAATCCACCTGCCTCTGCCTCCCAAGTGCTGGGATTAAAGGCATGTGCCACCACTGCCTGGCCAGGGTTTGTTTTTCAAGAACGGAGCAGTCGTGGATGTCCTTCCCTCTGTAAACCAGGCTGGCCTCAAACTCACAGAAATCTACCTACCTCTGCCTCCTGAGTTGCTGGAATTAGAAGAATGATCCATCACATTCAGTTTAGGCATTTTCTTTATTGATGTTAATGGGGGAGGCTCCAGCCACTGTGGATGGTGCCATCCCTGGGCTGGTGATCCTGGGTTCTATAAGAAAGCAGACTGAGCAAGGCATGGGCACAAGCCAGTAAGGAATGCCCCTCCACAAAGGCCTCTGCCTCAGCTCCAGTCTCCAGGTTCCTGCACTGTTTGAGTTTCTGTCCGGATTTCCTTCAGTGATGGATTATGATGTGGAACTGTGAGCCAAATAAACCCTTTCGTCCGCAGCTTGCTTTGGTCATGGTGTTTCATCACATTAATAGTATCCCTAAGTAGGACACCATCCTGCCAGCCTCTCAAAATCGAGAAAAGTTGTGAACTACTGTCTGAACTTCAAAGAACTTGGGAAGATCTGTGAAGCCGGCAGTTGGTCTGTAGATCTCTTCTCTGAGACCCTTGAGGAGGATGGCACATCTGCAAGGGTAACAGAACTCAGGGAAGAGTTCTGCATCTGTAATTGCAATGTCTGACTTTTGATTTCTGCCAGTTGAGTAACAGGAAGTAAATTTGCTACAGAGCTAGCTTTCTTTCTTTCTTTCTTTCTTTCTTTCTTTCTTTCTTTCTTCCTTTCTTTCTTTCTTTTTTTAAGGAGAACAAAGTTTTGAAGGAACAGTTTAGATGTCTGCCAGTGGTCTTTGAAGAGTACTAAAAGGCAGGGCGATGGTGGCACACGCCTTTAATCCCAGCACTTGGGAGGCAGGCAGATTTCTGAGTTCGAGGCCAGCCTGGTCTACAGAGTGAGTTCCAGAACAGCCAGGGCTACACAGAGAAACCCTGTCTTGGGGGAAACAAAATAAAAGCTGAGGAAAAAAAAAGAAAAAGAAAAAGAAAAGTACTAAAAGGTGAGGCCTGGTTCTGTCTGTGAGAAGAACTAAAAAGTAGGTAGAGGTCTGAATATCTTGTTTTCTTCCCTCTAACGAGAAGCACTGTTTAATCACTCTGCAATCTTTGTAAACCGAGTTGCTGAAGAACAAAACCCAACACAAACTAGCTTCAGTAAAAGGGAAATTTAAGAGAACTCGAGCTCCACAGAATTTAGAGTGCTGTGTGCCTTCCTTCCCCCCTGCTGTGCTGAATCCCTCTATGCTTTGAACTGGGGTGTAGCTCAGACTGTTTGCCTAGCAAGCCAAATCAGAGCCCTGGGGCGATCTCTGGCTCTGGGTAGTGGTACCCACCTGTAATCCCAGCACTGTAGAGGTGGAAACTGGAGAATCCAAAAGCCAAGGTTGTGGTCACCTACCTCGTGAGTCCCCGGCCAACTTGGACTGATAGGACTCTGTTTTAAAACAAAACAAGTGTGGTATGGTGGTGCACATATTTGATCCCAGCACTAGGGATATAGAGGCAGGTGCATCTCAGTAACTTCAAGGCTAGCCTGAGCTAGATAACAAGTTTCAAGCCAGTCAGGGCTACATAGTGAGACCCCGTCTTAAAATAAAACAACCTGAACAAACAAAGCCCAAAAGACAAAAACCCAAAAACAAAACACTAATAAGGTTGTGGATGGTCAGAGAGCAGAAGAAACTTCACTAAAATCAAGGTCTACAATCAGGGTGTTGGCCAAGCTGCGTTCTTTCTGGAAACAGTCCATTTCCTGGTCTTGTCCTGCTTCAGGAACCTGGCTGCACTGCTTAGCTTTGGCTCACTTCTGGCTTCTAGCCAGAGACAGTGGAGTCTTTCTCACAGTGCTATCTCAGATTGCTACTCCGCCTCATTTCCCACTAGTAAGAGCCTCTGGTCTATATGTACGTCATACCTACATATGTGTGTAGGCCAGAAGGATCTTCTCATCTCCAGGTCTTTAATTCCCTCTGCAAACTGAATTGTCCTTTGTCATGAAAGGCAGTACAGTCGCAGTTGTTAGAGGTTAGGACTTGGGCTAGAAGGTATGCTCAGTATCTTGCCTATTGCACCACATTAAGTGTTGAACATAGAAGTGTGCTACCACTGCAAGATGGCTCATCAGGCAAGAGGTGACTGTCACCAAACCTGAAGTCCTGAGCTTGATCCCTGGAAGAACCTACATGGTAGGAGAAAACCAGCTCTCAGAAGTTGTCCTCTGACCTCTACATCCACGGGCCCCCAAATAAGTAAATAAGAAGCAAGTATGAGACACGTGTCACTACTCAGGCATCTGGACAAGCCACAGCAAAGGGCAGAAGAAGGCTTCCTATCAGGATGCCTTTAGATTGGCAGGGAGAGAAAGACAAAGCTTCATGGGAGCTTAGCAGCACTCAAAGTTTGGTTTTGTTTGGTTTTGCTTTTTTTTTTTTAACCTGTTTTTCTTTTATTAAATAGATTTTTTTCATACAATTCTGAATATATGTCTGAGATCTTCTCCCCACTTCCCTTCTCTTCCAAATCCACACCCTCTCTTTTCATAATGTCCCAGATTTCTTGGATGTTTTGTGTTGGGAATGTTTTAGACTTAATGATTTCTTTGATGTGTCTGTTTCTTCTAGTGTGTCTTCAACACTTGAGATTCTCTCTTCCATCTCTTGTATTTGGTTGGCGATGCTTGGGTCTATAGTTCGTGTTCACTTACCTAGTTTCCATTTCCAGAATTCTTTCAGTTTGTGTTTCCTTTATTGCTTCTATTGCCATCTTCAGGGCTTGAACTGCTTCCATCTTCCTTTTCCTTGAACTGTTTGTTTTCTCTTGGCTTTCTTGACATTCTTTAATGGATTTATTGATTTCTTCCAATTGTTTGACTGTTCATTTCTTCTTTAAAGATCTCTATTATCTTCATAAAGTTGATTTAAGGTTGTTTTCTTTTTCTTTTTCCTTTTTTTTTTTTTTTTTTGGTTTTTTTTCCAGACAGGGTTTCTCTGGGTAGCCTTGCCTGTCCTGGAACTCACCTAGTAGACCAGGCTAGCCTCCAATTCACAAGATCCACTTGCCTCTGGCTCCCAAGTAAATTAAGGCATGCATCACCACGCCCATCTTAAGGTTGTTTTCTTATGCATACTGCCTTGGTTACACTGATGTTTAAGCATGTGAGTTGAAGTGATTATAGGTCTAGGTGCCAATTTCTGGGCTTGTCTTTGTTGGATGGGTGTTTTCTTCCTTGGTTTCTGTTTCCTCTCTGGTCTTCTGACTGGAGTGGCCTGTTGTTGAATAGAGGATCTCTACCCAAGTTGAGAACTGGACTTCTTATGGCCTGAATGGCCTCTTGTTAAGCAGAGGCCTTCTCCCCATGTTTGAAGGGGTCTGAAGGTCTGTTGATGTGTATGCCTTCTGATCTGAGCCTTCAGGATACCAGCCTGGCCTCTGGTGGAGTAGGAGGCCACTAGAGGTGTGGGCCAGGATATAGTGATGAAGGGGCAGTTGGGGTTGAGGTTTTGTTGGGTGCTGAGGATTAAGAACATGGGCTTCTGGCTTAGACCCAGGTAGGCCTGCGCATGCTGCCACAGTCTCTGTGAGCTCATATGTGTACCAGTCCTACTGTGTTCCTTGGTGCCTTCCAACCCTTGTCTCTTTCTGCCACCTCTTCCTCAGAGTTCCCTGAGCTGTGGGGCGGAATTTGATGAAGACATCCCCCTTAGAACTGAGTGTTGGAAGATCTCCTACTTTCTGCACATAGTCCAACAGTGGGCCTCTGTATTTGTTCTCATCTACTGCTCCTCTGATGTTGACTGAGAAAGACACTAGTCTAGCAGTAGAGCAGAATCTTTTTTTTAAAGATTTGTTTATTTATTATATGTAAGTACACTGTAGCTGTCTTCAGATATCCCAGAAGAGGGGGTCAGATCTCATTATGGATGGCTGTGAGCCATCACGCCATCACGTGGTTGCTGGGATTTGAACTCACAACCTTCGGGAGAGCAGTTGGCGCTCTTAACCACTGAGCTATCTCTTCAGCCCATAGCAGAATTTTGTTAGGAGTCTTCTTATGGCTATGTTCCTTTAGCAGTACAGTAGTATTTGGTGTTCCCCTAGGTCCCTGGCCTATCTGGTCTCAGCTACTTGGCCACTCTGCCTGTTTTCATTTTGAGAAAGGGTTTCTCTCTATGTAGCCTTAGCTGTTCTAGAGCTCACTAGGTAGACCAGGTTGGCTTTGAACTCACAGAGATCTCTCCCCCGCCCACCTCTGCCTACCAAGTGCCAGGATTAAAGGTGTGCATCACCACACTTGGTACCAGTATTCAAATTCTAGGCCTGCTAAGATTGAATTATTATCTTTGAGAGACACTCAGGTTGGCCTTGAACTCACAATGATCTACCTTCCTTTGCCTCTTGATTACTAGGCTTAAAGCCATGCACTACCTTACCCAGATAGATTGTATTATTTGTTTGAGACAAGGTCTCTAGCCCAAGCTGTTCTCAAACTCCCTTTGTAGCTAAGTATGACCTTGAACTCCTGGTCCTCCTGCCTCTACCTTTCCAGCGCTGGGATTGCAAGCATGCTTCATCATGCCCAGGTTCAGTTACATGACCTTTTATAGTAACAGGACAAAAGAAAAGCATAAATAAATGTATTTATCAAATATACCAGTGGGGCGATCAGGTATCTGGATTACAGCAAAGAGGATAGATAGAATTCTTCTGTAGGTTTCAAGTGCTTTCAAATGACATTCTTAACTTTAAAATTGGGGGGAACTACTGGCCAGCTAAGTTACTATATTACAAAGATTTTGATAGTCTAAAGCAGTGGGGTTTTTTTGTTTGTTTGTTTGCTGGGTTTTTTTGGGGGGTTTTTTTGTTTTGTTTTTCGAGACAGGGTTTCTCTGTGTAGCCCTGGCTGTCCTGGAACTCACTCTGTAGACCAGGCTGGCCTGGAACTCAGAAATCCACCTGCCTCTGCCTCCCAAGTGCTGGGATGAAAGGCATGCGCCACCGCTGCCTGACCTAAAGCAGTGTTTTTCAACCTGTGGGTCTCCACCTCTCTGGGGTCGAACAAACAACCCTTTCACAGGGGACAAGTAAGACAATTAGAAAACACACAAATTTATATTACAATTCATAACTGTATCAAAATTACAGTTGTGAAGTAGCAACAAAAATAACTTTATGGTTGTGGGGTCTCCATAACATGAGGAGCTGTATTTAAGGGTGGCAGCATTAGGAAGGTTGGGAACCAGTAATGTAAAGGATGGGAAGTCTGATATAGAAATTACTATTAAGGAGATGAAGGATACCCGAAGATAATTGTGGCTCTGGATCTGTTACATTCCAACTCTCTGCAATTATCACGTTCTAATCAGTTTGCAGAGTCACAGGAAACGATTCAAAGGACACTCTAACAACCTGAATGTTTTAGCGTTCCAGTCTCTAGAGCAGGCTGCCCAGTCAGCAGTGGCTCAGGTATTTGTCATGTGACAGGCCTTGTATTCCATCTCCAGTTCTGTCATTACCCTTGGTCTGCTTCTGTCTGGGGCCCTCTCCTTCACTTTCTTCCACCATGGCACTTTCAGTCTGTCATTGAGGACAGCTGCTGCACTGGGGTCAGACTCCCAGTCTGCAGTCTGACTACCATGTTCCCTTTTCCCGGAATCCTCACTCACTTACTGTCCTAACTTCTATTTTATACTAACCTGTGTGTGAAATGGGTCCCAAAGAAACTCAGGGCAAATGGTCTATTTAACACACCAAAGTACAAGTTGGCCTCCTGGTTCCTCCCAACACTTCTCACCCCTGCCCCCTACCCTAAACCTCGTCAGCCCCTGAGCTCAGCTTCTTCCATTCTCCCAGCTTCTGTGGTTTTTTGTTTTTTTTTTTTTTAAGGTTTATTTTATTTATTTTATGTGTATGAGTACACTGTAGATGTACAGATGGCCATGAGTCATCATGTATGTGGCTGCTGGGAACTGAACTCAGGACCTCAGCCGGCCCCACTCACTATAGCCCCGCTCGCTCAGGCGTAATTCACTGTACCTGTCTTCAGACACACCTCTTCAGACTAGAAGAAGAGGGCGTCAGATCTCATTATAGGTGTTTGTGAGCCACCATGTGGTTGCTGGGATCCTAACTCAGGACCTTCGGAAGAGCAGTCAGCGCTCTTACCCGCTGAGCCATCTCGCCAGCCTGTAGAGAGCCGCACCCGAGCCGGCAGCCTCCATTACAAGATGGGGCCGGCATCCGGTTTCTTCTCCCCTTAACACGTAGTCTGCGCATGTGCCTAGGGCCAGAGCGCGCTAAGTCTCAGCCCATCTGCGCATGTGCTAGGGCCAAAAAAAACGCCAAGTCACAGCCTATCCCGAGGCGTCTCATGAGGTAATGAGCAAACAGCCAATCAGAGATGAACACGCCGCTCCAGGGTGTATATAAGCAGTGCATTCTCCAGGGCTCCCTCTCTCCTCGCCACATGGTAATAAAGGTTTGCTGCAGAAGGATCCTGTGTGTGTGTCCGTGTATTCCTGCCAGCGGGAAAATAGCGCGGACCACACCAGCCCCCTGTGTTTTTTCTTTTCTTTTCTTTTCTTTTTTTTAAAGATTTATTTATTATTATAAATGAGTACACTGTAGCTGTCTTCAGATACACCAGAAGAAGGCATCATATTTCATTATAGGTGGTTGTGAGCCACCATGTGGTTGCTGGGACTTGAACTCAGGACATCTGGAAGCCGTTCTCCCAGCTTCTGATTCCTATAAAAACCTGCCATTTCAGCCACCGGGTCTCTTGTCTTGTCATCTTGGTCCACTGCTCTTGGCTCCTGGTCCCCTCTCTTGCTTCTCTCCTCTTTTTCTCTAGCTCTCCTCCTATCTCTCTCCTCTCATGCCCTGGTCTTTTCTGTGGTCTTCTTCAGTCTGAATTCTTCCAGATGCCTCTGGCTATTTTCTCTTGTTTTAAGTAACTAAATCCCAGTTGTTCAATTGAGACATTGAACAACTATTGAAGACTCAGGAACCAGATGTTTGGGCAAAAACCTGTTAGCTCAGAGAGGCAGAGAAAGCACTCAGCTGACCTTCCTACTCCACTGATGCCCCTCCCCGAAGGAAAAGCTCCCTCTCCCATGCTGTCTTAAATACCCCTTACATCAGTGTCCCTCCTTTCAGTCCCTGTCACTGACTACTTGACCTAGGGTTGAGTTTATTTAGCTCTTGGGTTAAAGGTGTGTGCTAGGGCTGAGCCACAATACAACAAGGTTTTTCTAGTTCACAATCTAGGGGTTCACAATGTGATCAAATATCCTGCCACATTCTCCCTAATATCTATAGTTAAAAATCCCCTCTTCCACCATAACTAGGAACAGTCATGTCCTCATTTTCTTTCACTATTGAAATTCCAGTTTCAGGCTGGGCACATTAGCACATGCCTTTAATCCCAGCAGGCAGAAAGGCAATTGGATCTCTGAGTTTGAGTCCAGCCTGGTCTGCATAGGGAGTTCCACAGCAGCCAATGCCACACAGTGACACCTGGTCTCAGAAAAAAGGAAGGAAGGAAGGAAAAGAGTAAAGGTATGAAGGAAGGAACAAAGTAAGGAATGAAGGAAAGAAAGAGAGTGAGAGAGAGATGCCATAATGTCTGGCAGTCTTACTGAGTCCTTTTTTTTTTTTTTTTTTTTTTTAACATTTATTCATTTGGGGGAAGGGATGTTTATGGAAGCCATAAGAGAGGTTATAGGTTATAGATGAAGTATCCAATGTCTGTCTGTCTCTGTCTATCGAGAGGATCTATCTATCTATCTATCTATCTATCTATCTATCTATCTATCTATCTATCAAGGGTTTCACTATGTAGACAGAGCTGGCCTGGAACTAACTATGTAGCCCATGCTAGCCTCACACTCACAGGTATCTGCCTGCCTTTGTTTCCTAGGTGGTGAGATTAAGGATGTACTACCACGCCCAGCCTGAAGTGCTGAACATTATAAAATAATAATTAGAAAATGAGAAGACAAAAAAAAAGAAGCCAAGTATTTTATAATAATAAAAATCCAGTTTATAAAAAATGGGCGGTGGTGGTGCAAACCTTTAATCCCAGTACTTGGGAGGCAGAGGCAGGTGGATTTCTGAGTTCGAGGCCAGCCTGGTCTACAGAGTGAGTTCCAGGACAGCCAGGGCTACACAGAGAAACCCTGTCTCAAAAAACCAAAAAAATAAAATAAAATAAAATAAAATAAAATAAAAATAAACAACCCTGGTGTTCACCTACATGAAGCCTACACCCTCTGTCCTCCCCCCCTTTTTGCATGATAGGCTCATTTAAGAGAAAGGAGTGCAGCTCAGTGGTAAAGTGCTTGCCTAGCATTTACAAGCCCTGGATTTTATCTCTAGTACCACAAAGAAACAACAAAGAAAGACATTATGGTCAAAGGAAGCCTGGTATGATTGTGCATGCCTGTAATCCTACCACCAAGAGACAAAAGACTAGCCTGGTCTATATGTTGATGAAAACAGGGGATGCCATCCCTTCCTACTTAGAGGTATTCATTCAGGTAAAGCTAGATTCTTGGTCATGTCTCAGAAAACAATTTTGGGATGAGCCTGTGTTTATTTTTTAAGATTTATTTATCTGTATGTGCATTGATGTTTTGCCTGCATGGCTATCTTTGTGAGGGTGCCAGATCCCCTGCAACTGGACAGACAGCTGTGAGCTGCCATATGGGTGTTGAAAATTAAATCCAGGTCCTTTAGAAGAGTAGCGAATGCTCTTAACCTCAGAGGAGTCATCTCTCCAGCCCACAGAGTCTGACGGGTTTGTTTTTTGTTTTTTATTTTTGTTTGTTTGTTTTTTGTTTTTTTGTTTTTTTTGTTTTTTTTTTTGTTTTTGGTTTGGTTTTTCGAGACAGGGTTTCTCTGTGTAGCCCTGGCTGTCCTGGAACTCATTCTGTAGACCAGGCTGGCCTCAAACTCAGAAATCTGCCTGCCTCTGCCTCCCAAGTGCTGAGATTAAAGGCGTGCACCACCACCGCCCAGCTGAGTCTGAATTTATTAAGATAAAGGAGAATAAACACTTTAGATTTAAATGGAGGTTTTAGAAAATGGAGCATACAGCCTAAGTGCTTTGCAACTGTAGAGTTCCCTTTATGGAGCTATACATATACATATACATATACATATACATATACATATACATACACATACACATACACATACACATACACATATACATATACACTTTTTTTAAAAAAAGATTTATTTATTTAATGTATGAGTACACCATTGCTCTCTTCAGACACACCAGAGGAGGGCATCAGATCCCATTACAGATGGTTCTGAGCCACCATGTGGTTGTTGGAATTGAACTCAGGACCTCTGGAAGAGCAGTCAGTGCTCTTAAACCACTGAGCCATCTCTCCAGCCCACATATACACTTTTTTGAGACAAGGTCTCATGTAGCATAAGCCAAAGATGACCCTGAACTCCAGCTCCTCTTACCTCCAGCTCCCATAGTACTAGGATACCAGGACTGCTACTAGAACCAGTTCCATGACTATTTAACTTACAATGCTCAGAGGATATCATTTACAGTGCAGTTTAAAGATTAAGCAAATTAAAAACAATAGTTTAACAATTAAGTAAAAACATGGTTTACTCATTTCTCTTACCTAAAGTGTTTCCTTTGCTAAACAAAATTGAAGTGTAGTTTTATGAGGTTTAGATGTAAAGATTACAGGAATTCTAAATAGTAAAACTCAAGGCTTCAATTTATTGTTATTTACAACAACCTTTGTTTGAGAAGTCTCTAGGGAAACACACATTCTCTCTCCACACAATCTAGACGTTATCAGTTGTGCTCAAATTCTTGACCTTTGGTCAGCAGGAAAGGTAAACTAGATCCCGTGGTGAGTGTTCATCCCTTCCTTTGTCCCCTTAATTAACAGTTCTTGTCTAGGGCCACACAGCTGTATCCAACAAGAAAACAGAAAAAACAACAGAAAAGAAAAGAAAGCAGGATGGTCAAAAGGGAGCCAGTCATAGTGGTGCACAACTGTAATTGGGAACAGAGGAAACTGAGGCAGGAGGATTGTGAGTTTGAGGCCCCATCTTGAAAACATACTGAAACCCTGTGTGAAACACAAATGACCCAGCAAGATGACTCAGTGGGTAAAGGTGCTTACTTGCCTAAGCCTGAGGAACTGTGAGGAAAGAGGAAAACGACTCCTGAAAGTTATTCTCTGATCACCACATGTTCACGATGCCTCTCAATAAATACAGAAATCTGTAATTGTAAAAAAAAAAAAAAAAAATTTGTTTAGCCGGGCAGTGGTGGCACACACCTGTAATCCCAGCACTTGGGAGGCAGAGGTAGGCAGATTTCTGAGTTAAAGGTCAGCCTAGTCTATAGAGTGAGTTCCAGGACAGCCAGGGCTATTCAGAGAAACCCTGTCTCAAAAAAACGAAACAAAACGAAACAAAATTGTTTAAGTAAATATCAAAAGTCAAAGCAGGAAGAATTGAGCAAGAGATAAAAGATTCAGTACTTGGAGTGATGGCAAGAAAGGATCATAAAACCTAGGAATGCAGAAGGCAGAGAAGACAAGGACTTGCACCTCCAGCAAGTCTCTAGAAGGTTCCTGTCTGCCAAGCCCTGACTTTAACCAAGGGAGAAAGTTTATTGGGGGTAGCTGTCATTTCCAAGCCATTGTCCATTGAAATCTCTTACACAGCTGCTCCTGACCTGCCTCCTGTATAGACTTTAAAGACATTTCTAGGCATGGGGTACCACGAGTTAGGTAAATGCTATTAGGCTCCATGAGAATGACAAACTTTGAAGAAAAAAAAAGAATATTCATACATCTTGGTCATGCTATACTTTCATGACCTCTCCAGTCTCAGTGTCTTCGTGAATTCTACACAACTGAGGTTGGTTTCTTCCGGAAGTTTCCAATGTTTTCCTTTTTTGTTGTTGTTTTTTGTTTTTTTGTTTTTTCGAGACAGAGTTTCTCTGTGTATCCCTGGCTGTCCTGGAACTCACTCTGTAAACCAGGCTGGCCTCGAACTCAGAAATCCGCCTGCCTCTGCCTCCCAAGTGCTGGGATTGAAGGCATGCGCCACCACCGCCCGGCGAATGTTTTTCTAAACCACAGGTAAGGAAGGTACCTGTTCTGTTAAATGGAAGAGGGGTGGAGAAACAATCTGCGTACATTTAGAACTCAGCCTCTGCTGCCTATGTGCTTCTAAAGTGAGGATGCACACACACATGGTCTGTGTTATTGCCTTTAGAAACTGCAGGGCTAAGGAAATTATGTAAACGGCAAGGCTGAGGCAGTGACTGATCTGGCTGTCGAATCTCAGAGTAAATAATTCAATGCATTTCTGGACTCCAGAGCAGAAACAAGCGGCAGGAGGTCGTGGGTGCTGGCTCTAGGCTTCTCAGAAGGCCAAGACTAAGTCCCTCCCAGATGTGATGAGGCATGGGAACAGATAAAGTGTAGACAGACAGGAAGAGGGTCTAAGCCAGGCATGGCAACCATTATATTAGGGCCTAGGCTTTCTTTTCTTTTTGTCCCCTCCCTCCCTCTCTCTCTTACTTTCTTCCCTCCCCTTCCTCTTCCTCCCACTTCTTCCCTCCACCCTCCTTTCCTTTCCTTCTCCTCCTCCTCCTCCTCCTCCTCCTCCTCCTCCTATTTGAATGTATGTAGCCTGGGTCTTGCTGTTGTTACTACATAGACCAGGTTGCCCTTGAACTTGTGGCAATCCTCTTGTCTCGGCCTCCCAAACACAGGATCTGCGGCCATGCCCTTCCTTGTCTGAGCCCTCTGAAGACCTCTATTCACACCCTGGCTTCAGTCCAGCTTCACCAGGAGCTTCGCCATGGAAGACCTGTTGCACAGACTGGGCTGACTCCAGAGTTCGAGGAGGGGCTCACGCAGGTTGAAAGGTGGATTTGGAGGTTCGGTGATACCACAGGGAAAGCCACAGCTCCAGAGTTCCCTCTGCCTGAATGGAGCTGAAATGAATAATAAGGGGTCAGTCTGCTAGTACTCACCTCACAGTGCTCCCCTGGAAAGGAAGAGCCTCAGCTTGGGGCAGTAAACCTCCGAGATCTCAGCCTAGAAATGAGAAGATGTAGAGTAAAGTTTAGACATCAAAATTTAGAGACTTACATTTGGCATTCATTCATTCATTCATTCATTCATTCAGTCAGTCAGTCAGTCTTTCAAGACAGAGTCTCATTATACAGCCTGGTTGTCCTGGAACTCACTATGTAGAACAGGCTGGCTTCAACTCGGAGATCACCTTGCCTCTGCCTCCCAAGTGCTGGGCCTACAAGCATGTGACACTGTGTCAGGCTAAACTTGGTATTTTAGTATTTATAAAAGCAAACTCCATTTCATTTAACTGGCAAGTCCAAGACTCAAGTCCAGGCAATTCTGTCTGATTTAAGTCAATGTTTGGAAACCTCATTCTCTAGCATTTCTGCTCACTGTCTTGCTTCTTTGTTTCAGCTTCTTTCTGCATTTTATTGCAATTCAATTAAAAAATATTTGCTGAAAGTCCGTTAAGGATTTGTCCCTAGTCTACTGTCACAACTTCCTTCAAGATTTAAGCGG
>JADRCD010235226.1:8198-24403 GCA_019843815.1 Montemys delectorum
TTTATGACTTTGTCTAAGTATCTCCAAGTAGAATCATACAGTGGTTGCCTTTCTGAGACTCAATTGTTTCTTTTAATATAATGCCCCCATACTTCATCTATGTTATAATATGTGGCATAATTTTTTTCTTTTATAAGACTAGATGATATTTCATCACATGTATGTGTCACATTTTCTTTCCTTTTGGCTGATGATGGACACCTGCTTTTATATTTTAGTTTTGGCAAACAATATTGCTTTAAATTTAGGAATTAATTTAAATTTCAATTATTCTGGGTTCATAACTAGATAAGTAAAAATTGCTGACAACTCAATGTTAGTATTTAAAGACCACTATATTGCTTTCCATTGCACATCACATTGCCTTCCACATTACACAAGTGTTCCAGCTTTTCTATATTTAATTATCACTTGCAGACCCCTAGAGGTTTTGATATACATTGAGTGTGGTGAAGGTATGGAGTCGCATCTCATAGTCCATGGCTCACATTCTCTTACTGTGAGTAATATTGAACATCTTATATGCCATATACCTGTTGCTCATTTTTGTATTTACTTTGGAGAAATATCTTTTCAAGTTCTTTCCCATTTATCAATCATGTTGTTCGTTATTACAATTATCATTATTTTCTATAATTCTTAGCTTTTAGGAGTTTTCTATATATTTTTAACATTAACCTCTCATAGAGAATGTATTTTAAAATTTATTTTCTCCCATTTTGTGGGGTTACAGTTTTACTGTTTGTGCCTGTTAATACATAAAATATTCTTGGTTTTTATAAAGTATGTTCAATCTATCTATTTTTTATACTTTTGTTGGCTTTTTGGCTCACATCTGAGAGAACATTAACAAATCTAATGCTCTGAAGCTTTTGCGATGTTTAAGTCTGAGAGTTTTATAATTTAAGCCTTACCTTTGACCTGTGATTAATCTTGAATGAATTTTCTTATACACTGTTCAGATTTTATTGCTTTATGTGCATATCAACACATTGCCTTTTTAACATAGCCTTTTAAACCTCAGAGTAAGCTGTGAAAATATACAACACATAGAAGAAGGTCTAGCCATGTTTCTTATGCATAGCAACAAGTTAAAATGTGTTGGCCCAACTCCCACTGAACAGCTTCTCTGTAGTTATCGGCACAACCTCAGGCTGATAAACTCCTCATCCTGCCATCAGTATAGGTCAGAATTAACTGGGTATCAATATCCCATGGTCCACCCTTCATCAGTGATGAACAAATGTAGGCTTGTCTTGTCTCTCTCTTTGATGTGGGTAAATCTGAAGCTTCTTGTTTTGTCTTGTTTTGGTTTGGTTTGTTTTCACCATCCCTGCATGAGATTAAGATGCAGTATACAAAGTCATGGCTAGCTTAAAAGAACACACTTAATAGAAGAGGCTGTGCTCTCTGCCCCGCCTTACTCTTCTCCTTGAATGTACTATATGGACTTCCCATTAATTGAGCACACATGAATACTAGAGTCAGATTTTGCTGTGCTGGGCACTCAGCTCAAACAAGGAAAAGGAAAGGATGTTGATACTCTGTGGAGCCCTTTCTCAGGCTCTTCCATTGAGTATTTCTTCAAACATCTTTATTAGCCTTTTGTCAGGGCTCCTTCCTTCCTTCTGTCCTTCAACTCCTACCTAAGCCTTTTGGAAGAGCAGAATACTGCTAAGACGAGTAGCTCTAATTCCTTGGACTCTACCTGATGCAAACTCAGTGTCCTCTGATGCTATAAGCTTCTTCTTGGCTAGAAAGGGCACAGATACCAGAGCTTCTTTTCTGTCGTCTTAGAGCTCCTATCACAGGAATGACTAGTGTTATGTATGGCTCTAGTAGACAGTAGACTCACGAGCTGCTAGGACCAGAACAACTTGAGCAGAGAATAGCTCAGAGAGCATTGCCTGTTGTCTCCAGTGTAAGCCATCAAGGAACCTAAATAGTCCCCTTTAACAGCATCAAAAATGCATGGGGCCACGGCTCGCTTTTGATCTAGTAAAAAGCTGAGGGCACGAGCCTCTTTTCAAGGTTTCATGCTGTCTCTGTACTTATTCCCATGGTCAGAACGGGGATTCTTCTACACTCAAAATACTCCGTCATCACTAACCCGTGGATTAGGCCATACTACAGGTTTTTAACTCCCAGTCTGCCTGCTGGTGTTACTAGCACTGCTGGTGTTGCTGGCATCTGCACGGAACAAAAAAGGAATGTGGGGCTGCAATGATGGCTCAGCAGTTAAGAGCATTGGTGGCTCGAATAGAGGAGTCAGTGTCTTTCCTTCCTTTCTTCCTTCCTTCCTTCCTTCCTTCCTTCCTTCCTTCCTTCCTTCCTCCCTTCCTTCCTTCCTTCCTCCTTTCCTTCTTTCCATCTTTCCTTCCCTCATTCTTTCTTTGTTTCTTTCCTTTCTTTCTTGTTTTCTTTTATTCTGAATGTAGTTTTCTATCCCTTCCCCCCCTCCCAGTCTCTCTCCCTACATTCCTCCCATCCCCTATCCTATCCCCTCAGAAAAAAGTAGGCCTGTCAGGGACATCAATTAAATATGGCATAACAAGCTACAACAAACCCAGACACATATTTTGGTATCAAGACTGCATGAGGCAATTTAGTAAGAGGAAAAGGGTCCCAAAGGCAGGCCAAGGAGTCAGAGACAGTCCAACTCCCCACTGTTAGGAATCCCACAACTACACAAAGCTACACAGCCATAACATGCATGCAGATGACCTACATGAGACCCACACAGACTCTCTGATCTCTGTGAGCCCACTAGATGAGGACTCAGTTTCTTTTCTTAGCACTTACAAGATATGCAAGCTCACTCCGAGGGATCATACGCCTGCTTCTGTCCTTCACAGGTATCAGGGATGCATTTGACACACAAACAGACATGCCAACAAAATAGCCATACACACAAAATACGCTAATTAACAAATTTTAATTTTAAAAAGTAATGTGGAATGTTCACGATGAGCTTGAAGCATTTGACTTTTTTTTAAAGCTATCTTTATCCCTGTAACATACCTCTTTTTTTTTCCTTTTTTTTCTTTTTTTGAGAGTTAGAAACTTTCTCAAATTCTTCATAATAACGACTGTGTTTATTAATGTGTGTTGTGTTTTGTAGCTTGGTCAAGTATAACCTTCTACGCCTTTATTAACATGCCAATGCCATACGCAGCAGAATCGTTAGCACTTCCTGTTTAGTTAAGGCAAAGATGAAGAGCACACAGAACTTGAATGTCACTTCCTTTCCAGAGACTCTGCCTCTTCAGATTCCTCTGAGTGGCCTTTGTCTTGAAGACCTTACTCCAGTCTCTGTGCCAACCCTCACTTGGAAGACAACTGCTCAATATTTATAACACAAATCCTAGTGCTGGATGCTTTCAAAATGATTAAAATACGCCCTTGTTCCCAAGACACCTATTGGTTGACGAAGCAGATGGGTCCCTATAAAATAAACCATAAGAAACTCAGAGAACTCTATTGAGGGCAGAGCGGAGGAGGTGAGCCCTCTACTGGGGGCTGTGAGTTCCACAGAGAAGACCTTCACTTCTGAGGAAGATCAACAAAAGAATCCTGTTCCAAAACAAGGTTTAAAAGCTTCTGTCTTTGTGGCTGTTCTGCTTGTATCATGCAGACACGAGGAGGTATACATTTACATTTAACATGTTCATTTCTATAGGGACAATTTGGTAGAGTATGATATCCAGGCTAAGTTAGAAACGTCTACCTGGATAGCATAAAGAGCTAGTACTTTACACACATACACATAGTTTAAAATACAAAGAGAAATATTTTGTGACTGTGACCAAAAATCCAATTCAGTCATTATGGGCGAAGTAACTAAAAAGAGATACCAACTCAACCAGGTGTTACTCTCAAAGGAAAACGCAAAAACAAGCAAAAAGCAGTATGGGGGGGGGCGGTGCTTTCACGGGCCTTGAATAAATAGTAAGGCTAATTGTGACTGTATAGGAAACAGTAAAGAAAATGAGAATCTAGTTCAGTGTTTCCACAAGTTGGTGCCTAAAAATCCCTAAGAATATAAAAGCCCCTTTCTGACCATGTGGCTAGTTGCTACTGTTTTGTATTTAGTCCAAGAATGTTCAGGGTAAAGTATACAAAATATTCAATTCTCATGTGCTGTGCCCAAAAGACCAGTGCTTTCACCATTTTTTTTTTAACTTATTTGCTTTAATTCCAGCTCATTGCCCTCCTCTCAGTCCTCCTCTCCCACAATCCATCCCCCATCTCCCCTATCCCCTTCTCCTCTGAGCAGGTGCCCTCCCCTCCATTATTTCCCCACCCTGGAACTTCAAGTCTGTTTTAGGCTTCACATATCTTCTTCTACTGAGACCAGATATGGCAGCTCAGCTCAAAGAATATATCCTACATACAGGCAACAACTTTTGGGATAGAACCTGCTCCAGTTGTTCAGGACCCACATGAAGACCAAGCTGCACACCTGTTACAGATGTGTAGGAAGGCCTTGGTTCAGTCTATGTATGTTCTTTAGTTGGTGTTTCACTCTCTGAGAGCCACAAGGCCCCAGCCTAGTTGACTCTGTTGGTCTTCCTGTGGAGTTCCTATCCCCCTAGGGACTGTAATCCTTCCTCATATTCTTCCATGAGAGTACCCAAGCTCCATCCACTGTTTGGCTATGGGAGTATGTCTCTGTCTGAGAGGCCTGACCCACCAACTGACTTGACAGAGTCATATACACCCACAGCCTTCACCTTTTTTTTAATACCCTGTAATCTGATCCACAAAGGTCGACGTATGGTGCGACCCTCAAGCCTGTTCACCTCAAGAAAGTCTCTATTTCAGCTAGTGAGCTTATGGGGGAGGGGGGGGATTTAACCCTTTCTATCACAGGAGGATGAAAATTAAAGCAGAAAAAATAAAATGGTTTATCCATTAGATTGCGAGAGATAGCTGGGCATGTTAATGTCTGCTGCATCAGGGCATGGAGAAAGAAGGAATAGTGGTCTATGCGTTTAGTAAGTGCGGGTTGGTGTAGCATTCCTAAAAGACACTGTGCTAACACGTGTACAAAGCCTCAGAAGTACACGTTGTCTAGGATCTAGCACTAACTGCTGAAATTCATCCTAAAGAAATAAATGGAAATGTGAGAAAACTGGAAAAGATTCTGAGAGGCAGCAGTAGGCTATTGTATTCACATAATAACATTACCTACAAAGATAGAATGAAATGGAGTTTTTACGGCTACAGAGCTCATAGTATTTACTTGGTGATGTTAAAATAGGCTCACAATAAATCCAGGTAAAAATAGGTTATAGAATAAATATAAGCATGATTCCAGTAGAATAAAACATATTGTGCAATAATAACCATGACCATAAGTAAAACTGAGGAGACATATATCAGAATATTGGTGATAGTTATATTATTTACAGGGAAAATGTTGATTTGGTTTTTTCCCAACTATTTTTTAATTAATTTAAGTTTTGTTGCATTATGATGAGAAAAGATACATAATTTCAATTTATCTGAATTTGCTAACATTTAAAAACTTTTTTTTTTTTGGTTTTTGGAGACAGGTTTCTCTGTATAGTCCTGGCTGTCCTGGAACTCACTTTGTAGACCAGGCTGGCCTGGAACTAAGAAATCTGCCTGCCTCTGCCTCCCAAATACTGGGATTAAAGGTGTGAGCCACAACTGCCCAGCTAAAAAGGTATTTTTTTTTCTGTTTGAGCCTAGTGTGTGATATGTCCTGACTCGAGCCACCACTCTAACACATCAATAAAGGCAAACATTTCATTGGGGCTGGCTTACAGTTTCAGTTCAGTCCATTATCATCATGGCAGGAAGCATGGCAGTATCTACAGAGACATGATGCTAGAGGAGCTGAGAGTTCTATATCTTGATCCACAAGTAGCAGAAGAGGGCTTGTTCCTGAAAGTAGCCAAAAGGAGGTTACCTTCATACTAGGTGGAACTTAAGCATTGGAAACCTCAAAACCCACCTCCACAGTGACACACTTTCTCCAACAAGGTCATACCTACTCTAATATGACCACACCTCCTGATATTTCCACTCCCTATGGTCAAACATTCAAACAGATAAGTCTTTGGGGTCATAATTATTCAAACCACCACAAGGACAGAACAGCAGTTTACAGCATGTGAAAAGGGTTTTACCAACTCCGCATCTGACAGAAGACTAATATCCAAAATATATAAAGAACTAAAATACCGAACACCAACAAACCAAACAAACCAATTTAAAGATGGGGTACATATCTGAACAGAGAAGTCTCAACAGAGGAATTCTATTTTTTTTTTTTTTGAAATGCTGTTTTTTATTTTGAAGCAGCCCCAACAGCATACTTTCTTCAACAAGGTCATACCTCCTAAGCCTCCCCAAACAGCCACCAGAATTGCATCACATTCTATTTCCCTCCCCCCCACTTCAGTACCTGCAATACTTTTTGTTTTTATTTTATCTTGTCATATTCTTTAAAATTTATAAAATATCGTAACAATAAAAATGAGTATTATAGGCACTTAGACACGCTCAGGATCAGAGGTGAGGAGGACATAACATCTGTCCCAACATCGGGAGTAACTGGGACCAGCGAGACCAGGCACACAGAAACTCTGCCAGCAGAGTGGCTAGGGTGCCTTCTGGTCTCTCTGAGCTGGTGTCCTGAGCAGACCTTGGGCTCAGGCTCTGCAGCCAGTCCCACAACACCCAGAGGAAGCTGCTGCACTCCCAGGTGCTCTAACAAGCCCGGGATCACAAGACCCTGTCACGCCCACTCGGCTTAGCTACGATGGAGGTAAAATCCTTTGGTGATGTGAGGGTCATTGAAGTACAGCCTTATTACAATGAAATCCAATGTCTAAAAATTGTTCTTATTTTGGGCTTGTACCACAGAAAGAGCCAAGATTTTAAACTCTACTAAATACAAAACAAACAAACAAACAAAGACTTTATATATTTATGTTCATTTAAGAAAATACTAGTAGTGATGTATTATTTTGAAATATACAGTTAATATGTTTGGAGTTATTTAAAATTTATATTGAGAAAAACGTATGTATTTCAGTATTGCTGTAGACAAGCATCTACATATGACTGTTAAATTGATAGTTGTTTTATATCAAACAACTTTTATAATACTCATTTTTATTATTATAATATTTCATAAATTTTAAGGAATATGACAAAAATGAGTATTATAAAAGTTGTTTGATATATAACAACAATCAATTGAACAGTCTTATGTAGATGGCTTATCTACAGGAACACTGAAAATAATGTTTTTCTCAATATAAATTTTAAATAACTCCCAATATATTAACTGTCTATTTTAAAATAATACACCGCTGTTAGGTTTTTTAGTTTTTATAAATAGATAAAGTCTTTTTGTTTGTTTGTTTGTTTGTTTTGTTTTTAGTAGAGCATAAAATCTTGGCTTCTATTCATTTATTCTGTAGTACTGAGGATTGAACCAAGACCTTGAAAATGCTAGAGGAGAAAGTACTCTACCTCTGACATTTCTTTTTGTTTTAATTTTGAGTCAAGGTCTCATTAAAGTGTCTAAGCTAACCTAGAATATATTCTGTGGCCCAACAGACCATGGATTTATGTTTCCCCTGCCTTAGCTTCATGAGTAGATACAATTTGGTCCTTTACCATGAAGACAGATCTCCTGTTTAGTTTTTATATTGAAGTACTGTATTTTACATAGTAAGAATATAAGCCATTATAAGAAAGAGGTTGAGCTAAAGACCCAAATAGCTCAGTAAAATAGAAACAGGCAATTGGAGCTTGGGTCATCATTTCTTAATGAAATATAAATCACCACTTTTCCTCTTGTGTCTTCAGTTTTCTTGACTGTAATATGAGAGGCATTAGTCTGGTCTTCTCTAAATGTATTCTAGACTACTTCAAGCATAGACTATTGAGAGTGAGTACTATAATATTTTAATGAAAAGAAACACTCAACCTTGCATCATAACTGCCTGTAATGGAGCCAAAAGGTTCACCACATGTTACCAAGATTTCTATTCTCTATGGGTTGATGTTCAAAAAGACCACAGGATTGATAGTCCACTTTCATATTCAAATCCATGACCAGCCACCTTTATAATGCTTAGGGAGAGAGAATGGGCTGACCCCATGCAACTTTAGACCAGCATTGAAAACTAAATAAAGCCATTGTCTTTATCACCCATCTGACCCCTACAAACTATTCCAAAAGTCATATGAGACTTCACTTCTCCTCTCCAATGCCACCACCAACCAGGAGTAATTGACTTTCAAAGAAAACTTATATCAAAGGAAATGATGTGAATCCATACAGAAGAGAACTATATAATAGGATCTGTTAATTTCATGAAACCCAAGGGCAGCTAGAAATATTCAGCTTTAGTCACTTGTGAAATGATCAAATTGCTCCATTTACCCAGAGTAACACCCCCCCCACTTCAGAATTCATATCGTGTCCAATTGTGTACAGAGAGGAGTCAATATAGCTTTGTGCTGTAGGTTTGTCCACTTTCTTCATTGTCTCATGACTCTAAGATGTTCACTGCTCAGTTCTGACCAAAGAATATACTGTTTTCTAGTCTTACCCTACTCCATCCAAAGCCTTTTCTCTACATCCATCTCTCAAATCCTCAGGCTTTAGAGGAAATTCTTCGGACTGCCACCATTTATCCTGGTTCTTTGTTCTGACATGTCATTGTATATACTATATAGATTATCTTTGACCACAGTCACTTCTGTACCTCCATACTGAAAGTTTCCTTAAGGTAAAAGTGCATTTTATAAGTCTTTGCATTCTCTCAAATCCCTAAAAAACGTTCTGCAAGTCTCTTTTAGTGGGGGATTAAAAGCATACGTATTTATAAGCTCATAAGAAACATCAATTTCAACCTACCTGAGTGATGCTTATCAGTTGTTAGGGACAGATCCTGATAGTGTATGCCCCAGAAGCAGGCTAGGAGTAGATTTGGTGTAGGTGGACAAGTTGTCTTCTGAGGCTGCTCAGAGAAGGTGGGGACAGATGGTAAGGCGTGGATTCCGCCTACAAAATGTGTGTTATTTGCTGGTAAATACTTTGGAAAAGACATAATAAATTTTTGGTCCCTAAACTCCTGGTCAAATTAACTAGTGTTTTCTTACTTCCATATGGAAAGGCAGAAGCTGACCCAGTTGATCAGCTTACTTGACTTGTCTAAGAATGGTGATTCTATTTCTGCCTAACCTTGTATGTTTATCCAGAGCCTTTACTGTGACTGCTAAAAGTAGCTACAAGGGCAGTTGACCTTCCTTCAACCTGCAGAGACCATCTGCAAATGAACAGACTTCAGGGACAGTGGCCATGAACCCACAATCCTGCACCTCATCATTACTCCCTTTGAGGGGAGTGGCAGAATTCTGTGTAGACTGACTCCACAGCTAACATTCCTCAGAGTGAAATATTTTTAACCTTGCTTGGCTTCCTGAGATGGGAACCAGAGGGTGATGTGGATTCTGCAGTGTGTGCTCTATAGGGTGGTTATAGATGCAAACTTGAAAACTGCTTGGCACAGGAACACTTGTAGATGAAGCCTGGCAAGCCAAGAATTCTATGATAATGCTTATGATGAACCCTCTTACTTCAAAATAGTTCTCATTAGAATTTAGCACGTTACACATGTTTAGCATACCTGTGCATATGAGCACATGCATGAAATACAGAGAAAAGAAAAGAGTTACATTACATTAGAAAGGGTTTTGCCATATTTTATTGCTTGGAGAAAAATTGTGAAGAAAAACATAGCATGAGTGGCACATAGTTGAAAACAGGAAAATATTCAAAGAGCATATTATAAAATATAAAGTAACCTGCAAGTAATTGTGGTTATTGTAGATGAATCACTGCCTTTTTGTCAATGATTTTCTATACTTTAATTGTTCGTTAATTTTAAAAAAGAATTCTCAAGTAAAAAGAAAAATGTGAGATTTGTCTCTTGCTATAGATATGTGTCTCTTCATAGATATGTGGCATCCACTTTTTGACACTGAGACAGATGGTGATCTTGGAAAAGCCAGTGTGTCCTGGAACATGGGTTACAACATTTCTCCATTATAGACTTAGGGCTTTCTTCTGCCTTCCCAAAGCTTCAGTAACTCAGAATCCTGACCTGTTGTTCTCAAGCATGTAAGCATCTAACAGCTTTCAGGAAACAAGAGAACTGGATCAGTGCTTTCACAACTTTCCAGCTGTCTAATCCAAGAAAAACAAAATTGCTACTAAGATAAAGGGAAGGGGGGTACAGGTCATGGGTGACCGGCTCTTCTGCTCCATGAGAAAGAACAAGGTGACACTAGGTGACATGTAACAGTAGGGCATCAGAAATGCCATAGGGTTCTCCAATTGTAATTAACCTTTGCCACCTCCTGCCCTGTGATGTTACTAAGGCTTGTTTCTTAGCTGGCTTGCAGAAATTGTGTTGGAAGGTGATATGCATTCAAACTAGAACCCGTAATCACACCAGGTGTGCTTAAAATTATTAGCACTATTCATCTCCCACAGTATGAACAGAGGACTTTTTGGGCTAGTGTCGAGAAAGCACCCCACTGCTGATATATGCAACTTAGCTGCAAACTTTTTGCTGGATGAAACAAGGATGTAGCTGTCACTTGTGTTGTCCAACGCTTTTCCACTTAGAAATTACTCCTCCTTAGACTTCTATGTGATTTCTACAGCATTCTGGAAAGCCAGTTTTTATTTCACTGTACATTGATAGCCTGAGAGAATTTGATTTGCCTGGTATCACACAGAGTTTGCGATCTGCTATCTACAGCTATGATAAATATGATGACCAAAACAACATAGGAAAGGAAAGAATTTATTTGGCTGACACTCCCATGGCACAGTGCGTCATCTATCATGACAAGGCAGGGCAGAAGCTGAAGGCAAGAATCTGCAGGCAAGAACGGAAGCAGAGAACATGGAGGAGCGTTACATAGTGGCTTACTTTACTTGCTTGGCTTGATATCTTACGCAACCCAGAAATATCTGCCCAAGAGTGACCCTGGCCCCAGTGAGCTGGGCCCTTCCACATCAATCTTCATTCAGGAAAATGTCCCACAAGGGGAGCAGTTAAGTCCAAGATAGGCAAGCTACAATTCGGTGAACCACAGAGGGTTAGGTATAGAGTAAAGGACTATGAAAGAGAAACAGATATCCATAGGAAAGGGAAATGAAATGTAGGTGTGGGGAGGGGTGGTGGGAATGAAACAGGAGAATCAAATGGGGAGGGAGATATATGAGAAGAGATAGCTAAAATTAAGGGCAATTAAGGGGTTATAAGGAAGCCTAGTACAGTAGAAACTTCCTAAATTATATACAAACATGACCAGGTAAACAAAGCCCCAACAGGTCACCAGTACTAGGAATGGGTTATGTCTAACTGAGTTGTTAGTCAAAGGGCCCCCCCATGGGAACTGCAAATACTCAGGGTTATTGAAAGGCTATAGGTTGCTCTCCATGAACTGTCAGTGAGACACCGCCCCCGCCCCATTGCTGAAGACAACACCTACACAAGTCACTGAACACAGAGAATTGAGGTGGAGCCTACCTAAAGCTTTCACCTCTACTGGCTAGTATTCTTTTCTTGATACTAGGCTAGTACTCTGTGCACTAGCAAATAAGAAATGTAAACACTAACACAGCTACAAAACCTTCAATTGACAACGGTGTCCTGCCAACAAGACAGGCTATTGTAACTATGGCACAAAGTGTGTGGAGTAACCAGTCAATATCCGATTTGACTTAAGTTCCACTTTATAATGTAGTAAGCCTGCTTGATTGACTAAAAACCTAAGACTAGATAGCCCAGGGACCTAAGGTAAAACCCAACACTACTGTGCTACAAAAGGACCATAGGAATAAAATGGCTCCTAATGGCATTCTGCTACACTCATAGATCAGTGCCTTGCTCAGCCAGCATTGGGAGAAGCTTCCTCCTACAGCAGATGGGAACAAAGACAGAGCAATAGCTAGGGAGTATGCAGAAAGTGAGAGACCTTGGAACACTCAGCCCCAAATGGGATGTCTCCATCAAACCCCCCACTTCCTGGCTTGGGTAGCCCTGTGAAAGGAGAAACAGTGTGAGAGCCAGAGGGAAGGGAGACCAAGGAAACAGGACCCTCGAAATCAACAAGCTTAGTGCACGTACGAACTCACAGAGACTGAGGCGGCAAGCACAGGGCTTGCAAGGGTCTGCACTAGATAGGGTCCTTCAGCTTAAGAAAGAAGTGGGCCCACTGGGGAAGCAAACGCCTCATAAGTGTAGGCTCCATGCCTGGCTTAGACTACCAATGGAGAACAAACTCAAGGGAGTCACTGGAAGTTCCTTATCTCATAATGTCCTATTAGGGTTTCTTACTTTGTTTTATTTCATTTTACTTTTAAACTTTATTGTCTTACCCTACAGGCTTTCTGCATATATATAATTATGTCTTCAAGTTTTGTGTTTTTCTGTTGTTTCTGAATGTGAGAATGAGTGTATCTCTGCATCTGCATCTGTTTCTTGTGCTTTTCCTGGGGTTTCTAAACCCACTGGACCTTGCCAAGTTTCCTGGCACAGTCCACTGCCCCACAGCGTCAAGGGGATAGAGAGATGGCTCAGAGATTAAGAGTACTAGTTACTCTTGTAGAGGCCCTGGTTTAGTTTCCAGCACAAACACAGCAGCTTATAAATCATCTAAAACTCTAGTTTTAGGGGACACAATGCCCTCTACTGGACTCCTTGGGCACCAAGCACACATATAGTATATGGACATAGATGCAGGCAAAACACCCATGCACATAAAACAAATATTTTAATACATCTATGATATACATTATCACATATACAAAATGATAATGTCAGAGGCCCTTTCCTAGTGGATTTTGGGTTATTTGGAATGTCGGAATTGGTTTGTTGTTGTTGTTGTTGTTGTTGTTGTTGTTGTTGTTCTGTGAACTCTTCAGTCTATTCAAATATATAACCAAAGCAGAGAATCACTGGTTAGATAAATAAGTATGATCACCCACTGGGTATGTGTGGTGCAGAAACTGTTCTGTTTTATGATTCCAGCAACCTTCTTCACGCAAGGAGAATAATAATCAATGTTTGAGAAAAGCATCAACTGTGAGTTGAATAGATGATTGTCTGTCTGGTGTCATCCCACGACCCTGATGGCTGCGAGTAGGCAGTGACAGAAGTAGTAGGTGAGTCAGAATCCTGAACTGCATCTCAGGTACCTTATGATGATGTTATGAGAAGCAGGGAAAGCAGTAGAAGGGATGCTGTGTGCAGGAGCCCAGAGGGAAAGCTCAGAACTCTGAGCTGTTGCTGTCTCAGCTCCTGCATTGGGCTGTAATCTGGTAGTTTATTTGCTCCAGATTAGTAGAAGCAGATAGAACAATGATCATGAGATGCTTGAGGGGAGTGTATGAGAACATAGCCAAATGAGAAACCTCATGACCGTCTATTCAACATGAATTTGTTCTGTCAGAATTGCAGAATTCTAGGAGCTTTTGACAAAGTGTCCGTCTGTTAACCTCTCCAGACCAGCTGTGGGGTTGTGAAAATAAAGAGGCAGAATTACACTCAGTCCGTAAAGAAAAGTCTTAGAAACATGCGTAGAGGGATTGGTACTGAAGAGGAATCAGGATCCATCTTTTCTAAGACGAAAAACAAGCTGCCCAGGGAAGCTAAAGAAAGGTGGCAGGAGAGCAGGGGAAGATGACAATCAGTTGATGCTCTGCTGAGTTAGGATACAAGATAAACTCAGGAGCAGAGATCTAGCCTGGGGTGTGGACCAAGAGATATGACCAAACACAGGGAAGGGAGTAAAGAGGAAACAGAAAGTCAAATGAGATGGAGTTAGAGGAAAGTCCAGCAGCAGAACAGGCTAAGGTTGTCAGTAAACTCATTGGGGGAGTTAGGAGATGCTCTGCTGAAATCAGAGCAGATCTCGGTACTTAGCCTCCAAATGATTAGCAGCCATTGCTCGATGCTGGCTATCTAGCAGGATGCTATGGGATTCCCCAAGAAGCTCAGCTGAGATCTGAGGAGGAGGCCTAGACCCACAGCTACAGAGGTTTTCCCTTTGGATGACAAGTAACAGTGATTGCACCAAGCCATCTCCCGGGTGGCTCACTAAAGCTACAGTTTCTGTAGCTGTTCTCTGCCACTGGGCAAGTGTCCTGACACTGGGGTTAAGAACACATATGGTATACACTCACTGATAAGTGGATATTAGCCCAAAAGCTTGGAATACCCAAGATACAATTCACAGACCACATGAAGCTCAAGAAGAAAGAAGACCAAAGTGTGGGTGCTTTGGTCCTTCTTAGAAAAGGGAAGAGCAAATACGGAGACAAAGTGTGAAGCAGAGACTGAAGGAAAGGCTATCTAGAGACTGCCCCACCTGGGGATCCATCCCATATACAGTCACCAAACCCAGACACCATTGTGGTTGCTGACGGGAGCCTGATATAGCTGTCTCCTGAGAGGCACTGCCAGTGCCTGACAAATACAGAAGTGGATGCTCATGGCTATCCATTGGACTGAGCATTTTTCTAGCTCCCCAATGAAGGATCTAGAAAAAGGACCTAAGGAGCTGAAGGGGTTTGCAGCCCCATAGGAGGAACAACAATATGAACGAACCCTCAGAGCTCCCAGGGACTAAACCACCAACCAAAGAGTACACATGGTGGGACTCATGGCTCCAGATGCATATGTAACAGAGGATTGCCTAGTCGGTCATCATTTGGAGGAGAGGCCCTTGATCCTGGGAAGGCTCTATGCCCCAGTGTAGGGCAATTCCAGGACCAGGAAGCAGGAGAGAGTAGGTTGGTGAGCAGGGAGAAAGAGGAGGGAATAGGGGGTTTTTCGGAGGGGAAATCAGGAAAGTGGTGAACATTTGAAATGTAAATAAAGAAAATATCTAATAAAAAAGAAAAAAATAAAAGGATTGTAAGAAATCTTCCTCCCCTAATTTAGGCTGGTCAGTTTGAGCAACCACAGGATGACTGATAGGCCCACAACTTTGAGTTAACCATGTCCTGAACCTGACCTAAATATTTGAAGCAGGTCCATCAGTAGCAATGTATACTGGCTAGAGAAAAAAGGCTGCCTGGTCTTTGTTTTAAAATGCTCAGGTCAAGAGACTGAGGAAGAAGCCAGCCAACATGAGAGAAGACAGCCATCTTGAAGATTTGCTATATTTCTTACCTAATCATGACCCTTCTTCCTCTGTCTGCCTCTTGAGGGAATCTGTCTCTGGATATGATCCTAAACCAGAAAAGTAAAAAGAATAAAAACACCCAATTTCTTAAGATTAAGATAAGTATTAATAATGAACTATTACTCAAACATGTTACACACTAACTATTAATAAATCATAATCAAAAAATTTGTATTTATAAATCAAACTCAAGGATTTATCAGTTAAGTTCTAGCTTTTTAGGTTGCAAGCACACAGCTTTAATTCTCAAGTCAGCTGCTTCCTTTTCTAAGGTCCAGGGCACAGGTGTTTGTGAGATGGAGAAGCTGTGTCGCAGAACCCCTGAGTGTCCTTCGAACTTTTGTAAGGAATATAAACACAGCCAGAGGATTTGAAATGAAAGCAATTACATTTTGCTCCTTCATGCAACCTGTTGATGCTCAACACCTGGCCCTGTGTTGGAAGTGATATTAAGTCCTGCAAGCAAATTAGAGAGAAAACAGCCAGCACTTTGATGGCAAGGTAAAGAGTCATATCTGAAAAGATCTGTCCTCCTCCAGCATTGGCCCATCTGTGGTTCCTTGAAAGACGGCTCCCACAGTTCATATGTTGCTCCCACAGCATAAGTTCTGTGCCAGAATGCCAGGGTATATGGAGAAAAGCAGTTCTCACTCCCAAGGTCTTCTAAGGAAAGGAATAGAGAACCCAGTGAAAAAAATTAAGAGCTGTCAGCGGGGCTTGTTGGCCTGTCCGCCAGCTTTCTACAGTGTTTGTGTGGTCAAGTAGTTTGTGATTAGAAACACTCCAAGTCCTGAAACTACAGTGTGATATCAACTGGTACTTGGGCTTCTTAACAGAAGGTGAGTCCTAACTTCTACGCCACACAATGCAGCAGACACGTAAGTTTCTTGGAGCCAAAAATGTGTGTGTGTGTGTGTGTGTGTGTGTGTGTGTGTGTGTGTGTGTGT
>JADRCD010235226.1:24413-42969 GCA_019843815.1 Montemys delectorum
TGTGTGTGTGTGTGTGTGTGTGTGTGTGTGTGTGTGTGTGTGTGTGTATGTGCGCGCGCACGCACGTGCATACAAGATGAGGCTGTACAGTTTAAGACAGAACTCTGTATGTTCTCTTCACTCTGCCAGTAGGGTAAAAAATTAGAAAACTCACTCGAATGTTTTAGATTTTAATTTATTTTTTACTTAGAAAATATTTTCATATGTGTAGTAAATTATCTTAGGAATAGGGCCCAAATTTAAGCACAACATTCATTTGGTTTGCATATGTGTCTTATACGCAAAGCCTTAAAGGTAATTTTAGGTCGTGTTCTTTAATCATCTTGTGTGTCAAAAAAGTTTATGTAGATGTAGCTTATCACCGCTCAAGACTAAGATTTTGGAGCACTTGAGAATTCAGATTTTCATATTAGGAATGCCAGCTCTCATTAGAGAAGTACCAAGTTCTTTCTCATGAGCCCATGTGGCTATTTAAATTTAAATTAGTTAATTAGTTAAATCTGTTAACTTAATTCTTCAGTCATGTCAGCCACCTGTTAAGTGTTCTGTAGCTAATCGTGGCTAGTGGATAACACCCTAAAACCAAAGCTAGCACACCTCCAACCCTAGAGAACACTAATGAGTGCAGACAACACAGACAGATGAAGGCCAAAGGAAAAAATCAAGCCGAACAATGAGTCTATGTCCCAAACCAATGCCCACGTAAAATAAAATGACAACTTTTACCATTTGACATTTATCTTATAGCTTCCACTCAACTGTTATTTAAGCAAAGCCACTGGATTCCACATAAATTCCAATAAAAATAGCACTTCCTTACAGTTGTCACAGTATGGAAAAGATGTATTTGCCTACTGTTTGGTTGTTGATGAGAAAGCATCCACTTCTGACCTCTTATTCACTTCCTAATTCAAGCTCGAAAAGAACCTTTGATCCTCCTGCATCAACCTCCTAACTCCTAAGCTTATTATAAATATAATCTTCATTTTCAAATACGAGCTTCATTTTTAAAACAACCTAGTTTATATTCAGGCAGTTCCTCAAATGGGGGCTCTCAGTCTGAACACCCTCTGTGAGCAAATATAGTCACCATTACTCTGTCTTCATTCCCACTGCCTAACTAACCTCCCTCTGGTTCCTAGTGAATGGGCCACTCAGCAAGATGACTTCGAAAGGAGCCTTCACACTGAGCAGCGTAGGCCACATGCAAACTGGAAGCGGACTGGCTTTTTAAATAAACATGATGAAGACTTTTATATCCAAATTGGTTGTTTGTGTTCTAATACTCACTGGCCAATAACACTTATAACACACAAAACATATCTCTCTCCTCAAAGTGGTAATAGATAAGAGATAAAATAACTATGCAAAGTCAGGAACACAGATCCAAGCTACCCTATATGCCACGCTTCAGCCTACAACAGTTTTGTGAAATGTTTGTAGCAACAGATCCAAGGAAATCACAAATCTATCATTGACTTTGTAGATTTTTGATGATTCAGAAATCATTAGGGTTTTTTTTTTTTTCAGATATAATGGCAGAAATATCATTTAGGAGGGTCCCAGCCAGGTGTGGCAATATCTGCTGTCTGATGACATTCTCTGCCTTTGGATTAGTGGAAGCTGGGGGTCTGTTTGTGCAACCTCAAAGGATTTTCCTGATAGTCACTAAGATGTTGGCCACACACAGAGTTAGCTAATAAATGGCTATTTAGAGACCAGCCAAAGATAACTTGGGTCTGTACTTGTAATATCCCAGCTCTCCACAACCAATCAATCAATCAATCAGTCTAAAAGAATGTTGAATGAAGATGGAGGAGTTACACACATACAAACACACACACATACTGATTATTATGACTTAAAGAAATATATATATATGTTTTAATACATATATGTATTATAAACATGGCCAAAGTATCAAGTGGTAGGGATGTTCAATTTTTCTTTTTTTTTGTCATACTTTATTTTATATCTAGCAGTACAATTTAGATGTTTAATAACACTATCATGAGATGATTTAACAATTTTTTGAACAGAAGCAAGACCAAGCATATTTCAGGCCACAGAACCTACTCCCTCAGAACAAACCTGACAAAAGAAGAGCTCACTTTTCCCTAGCAGAGCACTTCTCACCAATGTTTATAGTGACGAGTCATGTCTGATTCCAGTGCAGTGTTGTCAAAGCAATCAAAATAAAAGTGCAACTCTAATAATTTCTACCTCAAAGGGCTGGCTCATGTTGGATATTTTTTAGAATACAAATATGGAGGTTGCTACTTCAATACATACAAAGATAACTTCACATAACAACCACCTAAATAGGGGAAAACACGTTTCCATCCTTGTGCAGTAATTAAGCAGTCCCTTGCCTGGACTCTGCCCTTTCTCAACACTTACTATCTCCTTCTCTTGGTCACCTTTCTAAATCTTTCAACTTTTCCCACAATTAACATGTGTGTGTGTGTGTGTGTGTGTGTGTGTGTGTGTGTATACATATGTGTATATGTACATGCAAACACACCCATTAGAGGCTATGACCTGAACATGAGGGGAACTTTATTGTTGACTTGTTTTTTTTCTTTATGAGTTTGGATCCTTGCCCTCATTGCTTCTTCTTGGTATTTTTTTCCTCTTCTCCTCTTAAAAAAGAAAAAAAAAATAACTGTTTTCCATCTTCTTCTTAGCACCCTTGGGCACTTCCACGTAAGACTGTGACCTAGAAGCTGCCTCCACATGACTCTGAAAGAAAAAGTAAGAATTAAAAAAAAAAAAAAAAAAGATTCAACTTCCAAGGGGAAAAAAGAGTTATCAAAAGTCCACAAAGTCAGTGATAGGACAGCCAAAAAATGCAAAGAAAGGGGAGGGGAAAAGGTGGTACACTGAATAAATGGTATACAGGGATGAACAGAGCTTTGGCAACACAGACCCTGCCTGGGAAGACAGCAGGAGGCAGGAATCCCATTCAAACAATATAATAATAAAACTAGCAAAATAAAACTAGAAATTAATAGCATGGAAAACTGCACAAACTGCACAGGACTCGAAGGATGAGTGGCACGCTTTTGAATGACCAGTGTGCTACTGAAGAATCAGTGGGGAAATGAAAAATTCCTATCCAATGAAAAGTTTTTTAAAAAAATTGTAAGAATATTTTAAGTAGAGACAAGGAAGGCCTAAGAGAAAATTTAAGTTAAATATATATAGCTATATGGTAAACATCTTATAAATAACCTAATGGCATAATTAAAGGAATTTGAAAAAGAAGAACAAATGAAGCCTCATAGTAGTGTATGACAAGAAAAATTAGTATCAGGGCAGAAATGTATAAAGTGAAGACAGAATAATATGCAGAATCAGTCTAATACTTGTGTTCTTTGGAATGACAAACAGCTGGGGGGGGGGTGACAGTGACAACCAGAGTGTCCTTAGGGAATACTATAAAAAAACTATAGTCCAACAAGACCTACAGGTGGATAAATTTCTAGGCCCATATGACCTACCACACTTAAATCAAAAGCATAAATGAAGTTATGAGATCTAAACAGTAATAAAATTCTCCCAACAAAGAAAAGCCAAGAATTTCTAAACCTTCAAAGAAGACTTAAAACTAACCCCCTAAAGAGTCCAGCAGAGATGGAGAGACACACTTGAAGCGACCTTGTATAGAAACCCCATGCTTACAATATCCAAGATTTGAATGGATGGCTGAAGTAAAACTAATACCTAACCTTGATTTCTAAAGGTTGGAGGTCTATTTGGACCCCTTGCTTAGAATGACCAAATAAATAATTGACATTTGGAGGAAGCCAAAACCATAAAAATCAACATTCAAGAAGACATTGGCTGAAGTCGCAAGGGTCATCTCAGAGGAAGAATGCTATAATACCTGAGACCAGACTTTTTCAGGGTTTTATCCTTTGGGGGGTCTAGGGGGCACAATATACTATTTAGCAGTTATACAGAAGGGGTAATCTGTAGGAGGTATTAACTGACTCAACAACAGCTGGGATGGCACCTATGCTGATGTATAGAGTGTTCCTGTAGATACTGTTTATCCTTTTGGTTAAGCATAATAAATTTCTTCTTGTTTAAATGGGGTTTATTTTAATTTTGAGGAGGTTTAACAACATCTGTCAGCCACACAAAAGGAGGGAGCTGGTCAGAAACTAATGTGTGGATCCTACCCTGCAAGAGTAGCAGACATCAGACTAGGGGACAAGTCCTAATGTACTACAGTCCCAGAGTGGAGACAACGTTGCAGGAACATATGATTAAAGCAGGCATGTTCATTTGGAAGCAAGACCAATAAAGTATTTAGGAAATGAGGTGCAAGAACTAGCCTTGGGAGGAGGAGCTGGTGAGAGCTACATGCTGTATTACTTCACTAGCCAGTCTCAGGTGAGAGCCATACTTTGGCCAAAGAAACACATGGGAAAGGAATCCAGTCCCATAATGACAAGAGTTGAATGATAGGACAAGGCAGAGGAATGAGTAGCCTTTAAATTCCTGGATTGCAGCAGACAGGACCACACTTGCTTACAAGCACACTTCTTTTTCCGTATCAGGGTTTTTTGAGATCTGACAATTGGCTAACTCATATTTGGAGATATCATTCCAACTGGATAAATTGAATATCACTGACAAGGAAAAAGCAAAAGGACTTGCAAGCATTTGAGGACTACTGCTTGGACTACTGACAACAACACATGGAAGCCCCACTCTAGCCATTTCAAAGGCAAGATCAGACTGTACCTTAAGTGAGACTCAGTAGCATCACAAGTTCTACAGAAGGACAAAGGGGGGGTGGGAGAGAAGCCGGGAGGAGATGAAGCACTTACTTTTCACAAGGAAGCCTGCTCACTACTCAGTTTTACCATATATCATCATCAATATCTTAATAAATGGATAATGATAGATTTGGGTTGTAAAACCTGACAATCTAAATTGTCAATAACTGAAAATAAACCAAGAGAATAAAATATTATACTTCAGAGTTGCAAAAGATTTCTATGCAATGCCTTTATGGGAGGCAGATTAAAAACAACCGTTATATCCAAACCCATTTGCTCTTTCACTACTATGAATAATCCTAATGAGAATTTCTGTCAGTTGTTCCACTGATCTTTATAACATATTTGGAGTGATGACTGTATCAGATGATGTCAGTTCATCTGACTGCTTCTCAGTTGGCCCAGAAGCCTATAGCTTACCCATTTATTTCTAGTCTCTCTCTTTCTCTAGACTCTTAAAACCACTTTATATAATATTTCTGGGGTTTTATTTCCCTAGCTTCAGGCCAAATGAAAATTTTATCCATAGGAATCAAAAGAAGAGTCTTGGCTTCTTGGAAATAAGCATTGAGATATGGACCATGCAATGCCACGGTAGGGTCACTGGGGACTAGGTAGTGAGCTTTCCATCAAATGACATGTAATGTGTTCAGCCTTCAAATCTCTCCTAAAATTATTTTCAAGGCACATTTCTAAAAATGATATATCAAAATCTCTTAAAATGCAGTAGAAAAAAAATAAATATCCAGGTAGAAATTGAACAAAGGATTCTAATAGACCCTTCATCAAAAATGCACAAATAACAAATAATTTAAATGATGCTAAAACTTATTAATAGTTAATAAGAGGGAAATTAAAACCATAACAAGACATGATCATGCCTTAAATTGAATGGTTGAAGTTTGGATCCAGAGGGATTAAAGATAATACCAAATAATGACAAGATTATGAAAGACCAACTCTTGTGAGTTGTCAGTTGGAAGGTACAGGTAGTACAGCTGTGCTAGACAACTGAACATCTTAGATAAGGTTAAACATGCATTCATCATATTATCCAGTAATTTTATTCCTAAAGCAGATTTTAAAATGATACAATCATATTTTGTACAAAATAGTGCATAAATATCCACAGTAGCCTTACTTATAGTCTCTAAATTTTTAAATAACAAAGTATACAACAATTCATGAGTAGTCTATGCTTTGACCATACAATAGAATATTACTCAGCAGAATAAATAAATAAAAGCAGGAAGACTCTTTTCTCAAATAAACAAAATCACTGAAATATGCCAGGCTCCATGGGATACATTCTATATGGTTCCATTTATAACAACTGGGGATAGCAAAGCAATACAGGAAAAAAAAAAGGAGCATAAAATGCTTGAGCCCAAGCTTGGAGAGAAAATGAATTTCAACCAAAATGTGATGGAAAAAGTTACAACACATTTTTCAAGTCTGTATTTGTGAAAAATATAAACATGCTAATAACCACTCTATGGTGCATTTAATTGGAAAAGAACATAAATACCAAAATTTTCTCAAATGTATCTTTTAAAATCTTAAATATAAATTTCCATCCAGTTTAAATGACTTCAGATTCTCCCATACCCACTCAAGTTCAATCAACTTGACCTTTGAAGATTCCACCCATTCATCAAAATAACCCTGGGCCTGAATATATGTTTCTCGATTAGTGACATAAATTCTCCCAACTGACCTTGATTCTATGAATAAGTCTGTTTTCTGCATCACTGTTTCTTCCAAGAATAGGTGTCACAATAGTTCTGCTTCTTTACTGAAATAGAAAGTAAGGATTCCAGTTGTAGTCACCAGGGTACATGTCTGTACACTGGGAAGGAACTGGAGGCCTACTAACCACTAAGGTGTTAAATCATCCATTGGTTTTGTTTTGCCATCACAGTCTCATTATTCAATACAAAGTAATTAAGTTGTATTTATGAGAATGGAAGCATTATTGATTTTGTGAAAATATGTACTAAGAGATATGAAGTTTCCTACTACCTGAAAAAGAATGTGCTAAGAGATATGAAGTTTCCTACCACCTGAAAAATATGTGCTAAGAGATAGGGTTTCCCACACTTTAAAAAGGTGCTCATACTGGAAGCTACTTATTTTCCTCACATAAAACCAAGTTCACATCAAGTTCTGTGGGAATGAGAAAAAGAGAGAAATCACATTTGGAACTAAACCTTTGTCCATTTACAATTCACTTGTAAAGATTATTTTGTTAATGTGCATATTCTTAAAGGAGAAATCCAAAATCTATGCCTGACATAGAAGACTATTAGGCAAGTAAGTTATGGATTATCTGTGGCTGTAAAATACGTCATTTACTCTGTTCTAATTTCTGTTGCTGTGACAAAATCCTGAACTAAAAATCGACTTTAGGGAGAAAAAGAGTTCATTTGGCTTATAACTCAAGGATGTGTATAGTCCATCATTTGAGGAAAACTGAAGCAGAAACTCAAACACTAGTCACATCACAATTACAGTCAAGAGCAGAGAGAAACCAATGCACCCGTGCTGCCCATTTGCTCTTAGCTTTCTTTATTCTCATACAGTCCAGGATCCCCTTCTAGGGAATGGTGCTGCCCACAGTGGGCTGGTTCAATTAGCAATAAAGACACTTAACTTGCTCACTGAAAAAATTTTCACGAAAACTTGATGTAAATAATTCCTCAGTTGAGACTATACATGAATAATCCTAGGCTATGACAAGTTGACATTTAAGACTAACAAGAACATCATTTCAAGATGGTTTAAAGCAACAGAGTTAATCCTCTGCTTGAAAGTTAAACAAAACTCAAGGATGGTTTCTCTTTATTTTATACAATCTGGAGCAGCTCAGCTTCCACACTGCATCCTCCAACAGCTGGCAAGTTGCTCCTCAGAGCCTGGTCAGGTCCCTTCTTCAGAAACGAACTTTAATTGTTTTCTACATGGACCTCATTTGGGCTTGCCCAAACATAAAAGCTAGGACAAATGGAGAGTACTTCGAGCCATCAATGCTGTTAATATATTACTTCCCCTGCCTCCTGTTTGTCAAGCTATTACATAACTAGTTCCGATTCTTCACCAGCTCTAACCTTTAACTACAGATTTTAGTAGTGACTAAACAATAAAGACCACCAATGCCTGTCTTTAGTCTTCCACTATAGTTCTAGATGTCAAGGCTTCCCTCAGAATGGTCCCTATACCAATAGCATCACCCAAAAAAAATGTCTGGAATGCCAATTCTCAGGCTCCATCCCATCCTTACTGACTGAGAAAGTCTGTTCTACATTTAGATTGACCTTTTTTTATTCTTTAATCCTAAGTTTTGCAGGACTGATTGATAAAACCAGAATGTATTAGTTACAGTAAACAGTTCTGCTTATTTACAAGAGAAAATAACAAATGGCACTGAGAACCAGCAGTTACTTGAACTGATAGACAATGTTTACATACGAGTTAATGTTGTAAGAATATATTATCTTATCAGGGCTCCTACATAATGGATTTGCATCTCTATGGTAGTTAATCTTCAGTAAACATGATTTCAGGACCACGTTGTTTTTACTTATTATAGACCGTCTTATTAAATTCCAATTAAATCCATATGTAGAATGCTGATTCAAAATGTGGCTGGAAGGACTGATGATAAAATCAATCACTGGCATGGAGCCCTGGTGGCACTTGAAGAAAATGGTAGACTCTACTTGTTGTACAAAATAAATAAATAAATAAATAAATAAAAGTTTTTAAAAAGCAGTTAATGTTACTCAATCATAATGCAGATCTATAAGCAATCTCTCAGACTGAGTCCATGGTCAATCTTCTGAAAGAAAGGAAAAGTAGTAAAACTTACACCAATTTTGAAGAAGGTGGCACTTAACTATAGTAATACCTTGCCGCTAAAGTTCATAAACAATGGATGTCATTATTGATTTCTCTAGGTACCACACAGCACGCTCAATCACAGACAGATACAAGAGCCAAATGATACTTCCTGCCAATTAAAAGAGCCCTCAGAAACTCAGAATCTTTAGTACCCAGTAGCCTCTCCAACATCATAGTCTGTGTGATTTTTTTTAATGAATACAAGTATTTTTGAGTGTACTGCTAGGCTCATTTATGTTGTATCCTTTCAAGAGAAAGTGAGTATTCAATTCATATTAGAAACATTTCTAATTATTCGAAAAGCTCAATTCTTTTTTTTTTTTTTAAAGTTGCTTCTAAAGGAGAAAATCATTAATCATGTGGACGTTCCCTGTCTCTTTTTCTGGTAGTGTCTGGTAAGCTCATAGCCCACTGTGATCTTTTAAAAATCAAACTTCTCTTCTGTAGATTCCTCAGGGACTCAGAAGGGCTTCCTCCCTGAGAGTGTTCATTGCTGACACCAGTAATTGCAAGTTTTATCAGTTTCATCTAGGGACTCCCTTCCAAGAAATATGAAGGAGCCCTCAAAAGCTCTGTCCTATCCACAGTGATGGTACAGGCTGCAGAAAGATACTCACATAAAATGAAACCCAAGGGGAGAGGTCACATGAAATAGTGCCTCTAATTACACACACACACACACACACACACACACACACATACACAAAAAACAAAACAAAAACAAACAAACAAACAAATGAAGTCATAGAGCACGAACTGCCCCAACTTTGTTCTCCACACTTCCCAGCAATGTCTCCACCTAGTTCCACCTCCGCATTGACAGAGGTTGAGAAATTCTGTGTTTTATACTCCTCCCCCTTCCCCCTCCTCTAGGATTTTATTCTGCAACTCATTCTTCACACTGCTTTTTGTCATCAACAATATGGAACACCCTTATGGGTCAAGCACAAGCAACATAAAATTTGCAATTTATAGGAAGTGTCTCCAGAGAAGGGGAAGAGGCAATGGGCAGGAAAATGAAATTTGGAGAGTTTTGAAAGATGCCAGGGCATCTCAAAGAACCTGAAGTCACTTGGGAGTCAAGAGAGACTGAGGGTCCTAGAATGAGGGAAAGCCTTCTTAGCATATGGGACAGCTACAAAGCGTGTGAAGCAGACCTCAGGTTACCAATCTGCAGCTCACCAGTGGTGACCATTCTCCAGCTTTTAGAAACCTCTGTGGCTTCTGCTGGAAAACATGATAACTCCCCTGTCAGCATTTCAGAGATAGAATGGGATCTGTATATACAGTGTACAACTCACAAGGGTGACTGTTGAATGGTGAGGCCCTTTGTGTGTTTTATTTCTTTCTGTGTACACTGGAACACAATACCAGTGACAGCGAGCACCTGCTCCTCCTAGGGTAGCACCGGAACAATAGAGATGTGACTGAAGATATGCAAATGAACCTATCAGCATCCACCTCCTGCCCTCTTATTCCTAAGCCTTTAAAGACTGGTGAGACACTGGTGCGAGTAAGTCATCAACGGCACACAGGAAAAGGAAGGGATAGCCCCCCCAGTTGTTTCTTTCTTCATTTTATTTGAGGCTGCCTGTGCTAAATTGCATCTGAAAGACAAAACATTGAACAATAAGCTGTAAATTAGGAATTCTATGACTGATAAGGCTGGCGATTTCCCATTCTGCCTGTTCCATTCAGGCCTCCTCCTCCTCAGGCCCCCTGTCTGCTCTCAAACCCCACTGACATATGTTTTTTGTGTATAACGCAGTACTGGGGAACAATAATGTAATGAGATTCTTAACTAGCTTGTGTCTTCATGAACATCATCATTCCCCGGTAACTTTAGTGTACAAACCAAGCGCGCAGGTTGCTTCCCTTTTCCAGGTGGAGAGACTGAGGTAAGAGGAGAGGCTAAGGAAAAAACAGAGACCATAGGAAGCTAACTCTAGTTGTTCTTTGTAAACTTGTAAATGGGGCTCATTTGGGGAGACTTACTTGCACACCAACCTGGAGGAAGTCCTAAGTTACTGGAAGTGGGTCTTGGGTTCTAACTTGCATGATCCTTGTAAATTTCTGGGCCTTGCCTTTGGTAGAGACTTTGGACTTTAATCAAATTCCCTCCATCAAGCTTAAATTCCTCTTGAAAGTGATACATACTTCTAAGAATAACCCATGAAAGAGGAGACAAATGCCAAGTGAGCTGATGTCACTGAGTGGCTCCTAGAAAGGGAGATGGAAGACTCAACATAGGATGCTGATACTGTTAGCATTTTGTCTAAGCTCTGCCTCACAGCTGACCAGCAACAGCCAGGTGTGCTTGACTCACTATAAAAGAGGCTGCTTGTACTCAGTTCAATGGATGGCTGTGAGCCTCTACGTCTGTATTAGTCAGGTACTGTCAGAGGATTGCAAAGTCGGTCATCAATGGGAGGAGAGGCCCTTGGCACTGTGAAGGTTTTGTGCCCCAGTGTAGGGGAATGCCAGGGCCAATAAGTGGGAGAGGGTGGGGTGGCAAGCAGGGGGAGAGAGGAAGGAACAAGGGTTTGTTCTTGTCTTTTGTTTTGTTTTGTTTTGGTTTGGTTTTTTGGTTTGGTTTGGTTTGGTTTGGTTTATTTTGGTTTGTTTTGGTTTAGTTTTGAGTGTTTTTGTTTTTGTTTTTGTTTTTGCTTTTTTGGAGGGGAAACTGGGAAAGGAGAAATCATATGGCATATGTAAATAAAGAAAATATCTAATAAAAAAGAGGCTGCTTTCTCTGTCCTCTCTCGCTCTTGCTCTTGCTCTCTCTCTCTCTCTCTCTCGCTCCCCTTCTCAATCTCTCCCCTTGTTCTCTTTCTTTCTTCTTTGTTGCCCCCCTTCGTCCTTTGCTCCCCCAATAAACCTCTCCCATGGAACTGTGCTGACTTGGTATGATCTGTCTGATGAGCCACCATGCCATTCTTTTTTCAAGACAGGGTTTCTCTGTATAGCCCTGGCTGTCCTGGAGCTTACTTTGTAGACCAGGCTGGCCTCAAACTCAGAAATCTACCTGCCTCTGCTAGGGAGAAATCCTCCCAAGTGCTAGAATTAAAGGTGTGTGCCAACACCACCAAATACTGGGTACTGGGGCCTATGGATAGGTGTCCACCATACTTCATAACGTTGGAAAGACAGTGGGTTAAAAAAAAAAAAAAAAAGAAGAGATCCCTGCCATGAAGACTTGGAGCAAGAGGCCTGGCCAGCTGCAGGGAGTCCCCATTCTAGGAGAGGCCTGGGGACAGCTATATCTTGCAAAGAGCTTTTTCAAACTCTATTCCAATGGCAGATCATTCCTCAACATGCCACTGGGGTATTGCCAGCTTTCTCCAGCTGGGTCTTCCCAGAGTAGTTGTGTATCCTCTGGAGCTGGTTAGAAATGCAGAATCACTGCTCCCCACACAGACCTTCTGGAGCAGAGAAACTCAGAGAGCAGAACAAGGGATCTGTCTCCAGCAAAGCAACTGGAAGCCCAGTGCTCGTGGAAACGGTCTTCTCTATGGAAGGAGGTCAGCTCTTCTCTTTGTCTGATGGGTAGTTGTTTGTAGGACACAGTGATGGCTATTCCTGGTTGTCAACTTGACTCCATCTGGAACGATGCAATCCGGAAATGGAGGGCACACCTGTGACCCAGATCTTGAGTGAGGCTGGAGGGCACAGGTCTCTCATCCGGATCGTGACCTGGGATGACACATTCTTTTGATCCAGATCTTGAGGCATAGTGGCTGTGAGAAGATTAGGCAAAGTAGTACACACTTTTAGTCCCAGGAGACAGAACCATGCAAATCTCTGTGTCCGAGGCCAGCCTAGGGCAGAGAAAGTTCCTTATCCAGGCATGGTGGTAATCTGGGCCATACCGTCTACTGGAAGGACCTTGAAAGAAGGAAGGGTTCATTCTTCACCGGCTTGCACTTACTTGCTAGCACATCTGTTGGAGCCTGCTTCTTCAGGATTCTAGCCTCTACAGAAGCCTTTAGCCGCTAGCCTCATGGAACTGAGCAACTACTAGACTCTTGGGCTTCCCAGTCATAGCTGGCTATTGTTAGTCGGACTGCAGACTAAGTCATCACAACAAACTCCCTCAATATAGAGACATTCCCTAAGTTTGGTGACTCTAGAGAACCCTGACTAATACAGATACCCAGCTCATTGCCCGATAGTGGCTCCTTTGAATTACCCAGAAGGACTCTGGAAACAACGTATCCTATGTATATTCTAGATATTCTATCCCTCACAACTCCCCCAGTGTACTGGCTGGTTTTGTGTGTCAACTTGACACAGGCTGGAGTTATCACAGAGAAGGGAGTTTCAGTTGGGGAAGTGCCACCATGCCATCCAGCTGTGGGGCATTTTCTCAATTAGTGACCAAAGGGGTAGGGCCCCTTGTGGGTGGTGCCATCCCTGGGCTGGAAGTCTTGGGTTCTATAAGAGAGCAGGCTGAGCAAGCCAAGAGAAGCAAGCCAGTAAGGAACATCCCTCCATGGCCTCTGCATCACCTCCTGCTTCCTGACCTGCTTGAGTTCCAGTCCTGACTTCCTTGTGATAAACAGCAATGTGGAAGTAAGCCAAATAAACCCTTTCCTCCCCAACTTGCTTTGTGGTCATGATGTTTGTGCAGGAATAGAAACCCTGACTAAGACACCCAGTAAGAAGGTGAACTATTCAATGCTTAAGGTTCAGTGAACATGCCAAGCTACTCAGGTGCATGTCCTCCCTCACGAAAGACCTTCCATATCTCTCCACACTAGTAATCTCACAAATGCTTTTGCTTTGGGTAAGTGCTGGGAATCAGTAGCTTTTTTCTTTTGTCCAATTTTCTTGGGTGAACTCAGTGCATTATATTTGTCACCTTCATGGGTGAAGGGAAAGAGAAAAACTCAGTCATGGCGATGAAGACAGTGAGCTGGAGGAATGACTGCTCTTTTCCTGAGTATCTCCAATCTGTGTGAGTGCCAGCTAGGTGATTCAAGAGCTACTCTCTCTTGACAGAAAGTACAGCCAAGATTATCCACACACACTTTACTGAGAGGGAAGAAAACAGCCAAAAGGGACAGACACCATATGTTCTATTTTACAGTAGGTACATCAACGTTACAGCACAGGGGAACTACAGTAGACTCTGTAGTGTGCAAAGGTTCATAGAAAGGAAAATAAAAGGTGTTAGGGATTTGGAAATGAGATAGTTCAAGTTGAGCTGGGCAGTGGTGGCACACACCTTTAATCCCAGCACTTGGGAGGTAGAGACAGGTGGATTTCTGAGTTTGAGGTCAGCTTGTTCTACACAGTGAGTTCCAGGACAGCCAAGGCTATACAGAGAAACCCTGTCTCAAAAACAAAACAAAACAAAACAAACAAACAAAAAGAAAAAGAGAGAGAGAGAGAGTTGAAATCCCATTTTCCTGATTATCAGATGACTGATATTAGTTATATAATTTAATTCCAAACTGTTAACTTCATGTGAACTGGAATCACCTAGGAAGTGAGTCTTAACGAGGGATTATTTAGACTAAATTGGCCTGTGGCATGGTGGGAGCTTAGAGCTTGACTGTTAATTGCTGTAGGAAGGTCCAGTCTACTGTGTGTCATGCCTTTCCCTAGTCAGGGGGATCCTGAACTGCATTAGAGGATAAATAGAACTAGCTTAAAGCAAACAAGCAGACAGTGTGGGAGCATCCTTTCGTTTTTCCCTTGACTGTGGATATGCTGTGATTCCATGCGTGAGTTCCTTGTTGACTTTCCCATGTAATGGACTATAGCCTGGAATTGTAAGCCAGATAAACCCTTTCTCACCAACATTGCCTTTGCCTGGGTATGTGGGTAGGCATTGAAGCTTTCCAAGTACAAGATTACATGTGGAGCATTTCCCAAACTAGTTAAGAAAGGGCACTTTTAATGCATTGAATATTCAACTAACTGAAAACACAAGGAATGCACCTTGGAAAACCCAGAACAAATGCAATCAAATGCACAGTAGAACACTGGCTAGGATATGGAGCCCCTGGCTGATTTTTCACAAGGTTGACCTTCCCCCCATACACAGCATACCAAACATCTCTACCCACTTCACTGGTAGAAAGGAATCATCCCCAAAAGGCAGATACCGCATGTTCTTTGTAAGGGAACTATAGCATCACAGCACAGGGACCTGCAGGAGATTCAGGTGGATCTGAAGCCTGAAGAAGACAGAATTTTTGTGGGTCTGGGGCTCTTGTTCCCATGACTCAGGAACCAGCACAGGATGACGTGGCACAGCCAGCCCAGCCAGAAACCCGAGTGGAGCATTCAGATATCTGCTTCGGTCCTCTGATTTGGTTTTCTTATAAGTGAAGCTAAAATCAGAGCTAGAAATATCATGCCTTCCCTCATCTCCATAATTCCATCTTATATGGTTTTCACTTCATCTTATCATACACTGGGCTTCATCGTTTTCAAATTGTTTCCACACAAACTGTCTCACTGAGTTCTCAGAACAATCCTATCTCAGTGGGCAGTGCAAATACAATTATGCCCAGGTGGCTTGTCCTGCTGAGATTTCAGAAATCTTTACTACTGGGTGAACCTGCTCTGTGTGTGTGAGTGTGTGGGTGTGCATGTGTGGGTTTGAGTGTGTGTAACTGTGTGTGTGTTTGTGTGTGTGAGTGTATGTGCGTGTGTGGTTGCTTGTATGAGTGTGTCTGTTTGTGATTGTACGAGTGGGTATGTGAGTGTGTGTATCCGTGTGTGTGCATGTGTGTGTGTGTGAGTGTGTTTGAGTATGTGTGTGAGTGTATGAGTGTGAATGTGTGTGTGTGTGTGTGTTCATACTCACTGTACAAACTGACAGGTTTCATTTGACATTTCCATATACATATATCATTACTCTTCTTTGTTCTATGTGGTCTCATTTCTCCCCAACAAATTGCCCCCTTTCTTAAGTAATATAATTTATAGTTTTGAATATGAGAGAAAACATACAATATTTGTTTCTGGGTATGGCTTATTTTGCTTCACATAATGATCTTTAATTCACCAATTTCTCTGCAAATGACATAATTTTTATTCTTCTCTATGACTGAATAAAACATTTTCTATCTATATGACATTTTTTAAATCCATAAATGTATTGATAGGCATCTAGGCTTGTTCTCTGTAGGGAGCAGGGGAAGCCTTGAGTGAATGAACTCCTGGTGAATAATGTGTATTTTGGCATGAACACGACCTGTCCATGACTCTGAGACCAATTGGCCCACAGTAAATTGGCAAAGCCATTACCCATATGGGCCAGGTTCAAGAGGAATGGCAAAGCTCTTCTCAGGAAACTGAGTAGGAGCTTTTTATGTGCAAAGACTAGCCTCGACTGCAGCCTCCTCCTCCTGGATGGTGACAGCCTGAGATTGCTCACCTATGGAAACCTCCTACTAAGACTAACTAGCCCCTCCCCCCTGTGCTGTATATAACAAACATGCTGAGGTTCCAAGTTGTAGAGGTAGTCAAAGAAACCCATGGAATCGCAGCTTCACTGCGCGTGTCTCTGCCCTTTCTCCATCCCCTTTCCGCCTCTAGCTGGAGTTTCTGGCCCCAAGCCACGCAGGCTATGGCAGTTCTCTATCTCGGTAATTGTGACCAGGATCCCATCAAACACGGACGTCTCTGCTGTGTGCTGACTAGATTCCTCTGGATATATAGCCCAGAGCATATATGTGGATTTGTATGGTCCTGGTTTGAATCGCAAGATTCTTAGGGAGAAACTCCTTTAGCAGATGCATATATCCCTGAATTAGGAACCCCCTGAGGGTTAACATCCCTACTGCTGTCTTCAGTAGTCCTTCTCTCCTACAGAGAGGAGGAGTAACAAAGAACTGAAAACCTTGAAAATCAAAGCTGTGCCCCTGAGCTCAGGCCCACCTTAGTAGGAGGTTTCCAGAGGTTATGGAGGGAAGGTAAATTCTGAAGGAGGCAGGCCAATCCTCCAGTTGCAGGGTCTCTTTAACAGGGCTTTTATCACAATGGTGAACATTTTGAATGCTATCTTGTATAATTGCTAGGTATATGGCTCTCTAGCAGTATGCTTCAGACACACTAGGGACATGCAGTGTTATTTATCATTTCTCCCCCGAGAGTCTAAAGTTTATAGCTGAAACAAACCTGAAGTTATTTGTTCCTGAGCTGCTGCTCCTCTAAAGTGAGATATCTGAATAGTCATGTTTTATTAAATGCCAGAAATCACACAGCACCGTCTAATGTATAAACTGCGGGTAACCCGACTTCCTGAGAAGAATTCTTTTTATTCACTTCAACATGATTTCTTTAAGACCACCCAAAAAGAAGCCTGAGTCCATATTTAGAACATCACTCTGAGACCTGAAGCAAGTGAGGAAACATGTTTTAGAAATAAATTGATATTAAATAATTCCAAGTAAGTAACCGGTGCAGCCTCTGAGAAGGTGGTTACAAACGTTGTCATCTATGCCAGTAGAGCCTGTTGTTTTTAATTGTACTTGGATTTATTAGCTATTTTTACCACAGTAAGAACCTTCATTTGTCAGTGGCTTAAACAAGCACATCTCACTCACACATCTTAACCATGTTCAGCCACAGATCACTTGCCGGAATCCTATCCAGCTCTTCCCTTGTTTTCTCTTTCCAGCACCCAGAATCAACAAGAAAAGAGATATCAGGTTGACCAGTGGAGAAGATGATGCCTTTCAATGCCTTGCCTCACTTAAGGCGTATGACCTCCCTGCTTATCCTTCTTTTTGTTGGCTAGAGCATGTCACATGGGCCACAAGCAGACTGAAAGAACTCTTCCCACAAGAGGGTGAGCCATATGACCACACGCAGGTGCATGCAGTCAAGAAAAAGGGAAGAACCACTGTGGGCATTTTCGCTACATGAGTTCTATAAATAATATATCACCATAATCTTAGTCTAGAGAGACATTCTCCTAGACCTTAAGGAAATAAGAGGGAGAATCAAAGGGAAGAGAAGGAGGTCGTCTTGAAGAACTGAGCCCTGTAAAGTGTGCCGTGTATTGAAGACTCTCCACCTTCACACCAAGGCTTTTAAAGTTCTGTGCACTACTCATGCAAGGAACAGGACAATGGGCGCTTGGTGACATGGGTCATCTAAACCAGAATTAAAATTAATTGACATTTAGATATTTAATACTGTTTTCAAGTTTGCTAGCCAACCTGCTTACCCCCTTGATTGTGCTTTGAGGAGATCAATATGAAGATTAATTGGCATTCCTGTGGCGCATGCAGCTGGTGAGGGTAGTACCCAAAATGCTGGGTTCTAGAGATTCAAATGCAACTCCTTGTCCTTAAGCCCTTTACATTCTGAGTCATTTCCTCTGCCTACACAGTGGATGCTATAAAGAGTTTCATAGGAAGTGGCCAATATGACTGAAGGAGAGCCACTCCGACCAAGACGGACAGTCCCCAAGGCTCCCTCTGGCCCATCTGTCTTTATGTTGCTCTTGTGTTTGAGCTTGGAAGTTATTGCACCAAAAGCTGGTGTGATCTTCAATATGATAGCAGTGCCTGTAAGCACATGGTTTGAAAAACAGTACCTAGCTGAAGCAATACCAAGAAGAAATAGTATAAAAAAAAATTACAAGTGCCCTACCCACATGTTTTGCATCAGCCCATTATCTAGTGAAGCACATAGTACTTTAGAATTCTACTACAAGACTATGCAGATTCAAACTTTGTATTCTCTAGTTAGCTACGTGATTCTGAAAAAAAAAATTCTAACTTTTCTGTGTCTGTTTTTCTTCTAAAACTAAAGTTACCACCAGACTAAAGACAGTATGCTTTATTTTCTTACTGTTTGGCAGATTGCAAGAGAATATGCTATGAAGCAACCATGAG